>VWZZ01007195.1:46485-171029 GCA_013399095.1 Psophia crepitans | reverse complement strand
GCGGGCGCGAATGGTCGCTGCCGGGGCGGGGCCGCGGCGGGCGGGGCGGGGCCCTGCGAAGCAGCCGCACGGTAAAGTTGCTGTCGGTCCGAGTTGCTGTTACCTTCTCTCTTCCTCCTTCCCCCGGAGACTGCTTGGCTCCGTCTCCGCGCTCTCGTTCTCCTGAGAGCGGCCGGGGGCTCTGCCTTTTCCTTCTCCTTGTACTATGGCACTGGACCCGTAGGGATTCGGGCGCAGGGACATGGATATGTCGGACCCAAATTTTTGGATGGTCCTTTCCAACTTCACGCTGCCCCACCTGAGGAGCGGCACCCGGCTCCGCCGGACGCAGAGGTAAGGGGGGCGGCGGCGGGGTCCCCCCTGCCCCCAGGTGAGCGGCGCGGTCCGGGGCCGCCCGACTTCCTGGTGCCCGGGCGGCAGCAGGGAGCCGGGGAGCGGCGGGGCGCTCGGCCTCCTGCCTTCTCCCGCTGTTAAACTGCTGCGAGACTCCTTGCGAATCCCTTGGGGCTCTTGTAGTTTGCTGGGGGGGTGGTGTTTTGTTTTTTAACCAAACGCTGTGTGTGGCTTTGCTGCTTCTATAAAACGTTTTGTTTCCTCCTGTTCCTCCACACACCCTTCTTTTCCTCCTTAAAGACGCTTTTAGCTTGGTCTCAAATATTTGACCTTTTATCTGGAGCAGATATACTTTATATGGACAACTCAGGATAACCACTTTGTTCGGTGTTCTTAAAGAGACAGGTTTGTGTAACTGCTTTCCTGGACAGGCTTGCCGGTGTTTGTTAACACAGGAGTGGCCTTTTCACTTCTGTAGCGTTTTCATTGTTGTCGGACGGGAGAAAAGGTTTGGAAATAGTAAAGTTAAAGGGTTGTGTCACCAGTTTTCTGTAAAACTGAGGAACTTTGATATCTTGGTCATTTCTTTGTGCTGTGGTATTATCCCTTGTCGTTAAGCAATGTCTCTATCACAGGGAGTAGCAAAAGTTCATAGAAGTTTATAACTTTGCTCACTAGTATCCTGTATGCCATTTTGAGATGTACCAGTTGTGTTAAATTATGGTATGCTTCTGTCTGTGAAACAACCTTGAATATTAACTTATGTATTATCTTTGGAGAACATGGGTAAAATGCGTTTTCTCATGCGGGCTGGAAAGCTGGCACAAAGCAAGCAGGATAGAAGCTCAGCAGGGCTGGCTGTTCCTAAGCCTTAAGTATTTATGTACTGATGTTTTTCAAAAGGAAAAAAAGTCTGTCTGATGATTGACAGAAAGTTAAAATAGGAAAATCAGATGGCTTATTTCACATCAATGCAAAACTGTTCCTTCAGTGTATATCTATTCTTTATGTGTCTAACTTGGGATAGCTGTTAAGTGCTGAGTTATTTTATAATTAATTATTATTCCTCTATTGTAAATAATTTTTTTTCACTCTTACACATACCATCAGCTGAGTGTCCAAAGAGGCCTTATGTATTTTTTTGCTGCAAATGTATGTGCGCTTAAAGAGATGAACATGCTGTGGCTTTGTCAAATTGTCTTCACTTTTTTTACTCATGTAGGTTTGCACCTATGTGAAGACCTAAGAATACCTTTTAAAAAGTGAATGGCTGCATGGCAGGTCAAGGAGAGGCACTTGGTGGACTTCACAAGCAGCATGAAAAATGTGCTTCTCCCTTTTTTTTTTTCCCCCCAATTTGGATGCCTTCTTGCTTTTCAAACACCTTTAATAGTATACTGAGTTTGTTGAAGTATTTGAAAGAATTTTTAAACCAACATTGAATACTGTCTCAGCATGTCACATATATGGCGTATCAGTGAATATTGCATGCTGTGTATGCAGTTCTATTTTATGTATTACAAGGATATTTAATGCCCTCTCTGTAGCAAAATCAGCATGTCAGAGCATTGTGAAACTAAAAAGCCCAGCAGTGGACTTCTAAGACTGCTTACTTTTAATGGGCCCAGATACCCTTCTTTCTCAGGCTGGTTCACTCATCTGGGTGGGAATCTCAGCATCTGCTGTGTTGCCATCCCCAGGGAAAGGCTGACTGGCCCACTTCTTCAGCTCTCTTCTTAAAGGTGGACTTTTCCTCTGCACCCTTATATTCACAATTGCTAGGTGCCCCCCAGAGCGGCTCTGTCACTGCCCTCCTCAGCTGGACATGGGAGAGAAAATAAAAGAAAAGGCTCGTATGTTGAGATAAGGATGGGGGGAGATCACTCACCAGTTGCCATCACGGGCAAAACAGACTCAGCTTGGGGAAAAAATCCTCAAATTTATTACCAAGCAAAACAGAGTAGAGCAATGAGAAGCAAAATCAAATCTTAAAACACCTCCCCCCACCCCTCCCTTCTTCCCTGGCTCAACTCCTTATTTCTTTTCCTCCTCCCCGTCAGCGGGGGTGGGGGTTGTGGTCAGTTCATCACATGTGATCTCTGCTGCCCCTTTCTCCTCAGGGGGAGGACTCATCGCACTCTGTTCCTGCTCCAGCGTGGGGTCCCTCCCATGGGAGACAGTCCTCCACCAACTTCTCCAATGTCAGTCCTTCCCAGGGGCTGCAGTTCTTCACAAGCTGCTCCAGCCTGGGTCCCTCCCATGGGGTGCAGACCTTCAGGACCAGACTGTTCCAGCTTGGGTCCCCCACGGGGTCACAAGTCCTCCCAGCAAACCTGCTCCACTGTGGGCTTCTTGCTCCATGGGGCCTCAGGTCCTGCCAAGAGCCTGCTCCAGCGCAGGGTTCCCAAGGGGTTACAGCCTTCTTCAGATGTCTCCACCTGCTCTGGTGTTGGGGTCCACCATGGGCTGCAGGTGGAATCTCTACGCATCCTTTCTCCATGGGCTGCAGGGAGACCGCCTGCCTCACCATGATTTTTACTACAGGCCGTAGGAGAATCTCTGTTCTGGCACCTGCAGCACCTCCTCCCCCTCCTTCTTCACTGACCTTGGGGTCTGCAGTGTTTCTCACATCTTTTCACTCCTCTCTCTGGCTGCAAAAGCTGCCACTCCTTTTTTTTCCTCCTCTCCACTTCTTAAATATCTTACCCCAGAGGCACTATCATTGTCGCTGATAGCTGAGCGAGTGACGGGTCCATCTTGCAGCTGGCTGGCCTTGGCTCTATGGGACGCAGGGGCAGTTTCTGGCAGCTTCTCGCAGTAGGCCCTGTACTACTAGCCCCTGTTTTGCTGCTACCAAAACCTTGACATGCAAACCCAAAACAATGGTTCTGCTAAGGTGAATGATAGATCCCAGAGTGATAAAACTGTCAGAAGATGTAAAAACAATATGGACACTGCAGGAATGGGTTTGGGATAATTAAGGTGCCAGCTGGATCTACATGCTCTGACCTGTATCTCAGCTGCAGTGTCTCCACAGGCTCACAGTCAGCCACAGACGCAACTTACTGGAAAGATTGGAAGGATAGCTGCTTACTTGCCACAGGATACCTTCCCTTTCTAGAAGAGTGCTGCTGGTGCCACTCATGTTCTTTATAGCTTTACAGGCATTTTAGAGGACTAACAGTAGGCTTTGAGTAGGCTTCAGGGGAGTCTAGTTCCTGTGATCTGAATCTCCTGTCTTGTGCTTAAGTGAAAGTTTTGGGTCCATTGATTCAAGAGAGTTGGTTTTTTTTAGTAGTAACACTGCCTGTGAAACTTTAGTCCAACTAATGACAAGCCCTGGTGCTTCACAAAAACTTTACAAGAGAAGTTCACTGTTCTTTCCGGTTGTATCCACAGTTGGCTTTAGGACTCCTTCGCAATGTGAGAACATTAATTTTAATCTTTTGATTGGGTATTTTTGCTTCTTAGGTATGTTATTTTTGCCTGTGTAATTACTTTCACCTATGCTACCAGGATTCTTATGGCCTGCTAGGCCCTATCCTTTCTGTGAGCATAATGCTCCTTCCTTGCCGCTTGGGGTAGTAAGAATTGTCTGCTAGTACTAAGAATTTTGTTTCTTTATACAGATTTATTTGATGTAGGCATTTATTGGAGTACTCTGTGCTGTTCTGGGCTCCCCAGCTCAAGACAGGGATCTCCTGGAGAGAGTCCAGTGGAGGGCAACAAAGGTGATAAAAGGCCTGGAGCATCTTCCCTATGAGGAGAGGCTGAGAGGCTTGGGTCTCTTCAGCCTGGAGAAGAGAAGGCTGAGAGGGGATCTGATCAGTGTTTATAAATACCTGAACTGTGCAAGGCAATTGGATGAGGCCAAACTCTTTTCGGTGGTGGGTAGTGAGCGAACAAAAGGCAGTGGCCAAAACCTGGAACACAGGAAGTTCAGCTCAAACATGAGAAAGAACTTCTTCATGGTGAAGGGTGATGGAGCCCTGGAACAGACTGCCCAGAGAGGTTGTGGAGTCTACTTCTGAGATATTCAAGACCCATCTGGATGCCTACCTGTGCAGCCTAGTGTAGGGCACCTGCTTTGACAGGGGGGCTGGACTCAATGATCTCTAGAGATCCCTTCCAAACCCTACCAATCTGTGATTCTGTGATTTCTCTTTGCTGAGATTCTAAGTAGTAAAGAATGAACAAATAGACTATTATCCTTCAAGTTGTTCAAGTTGCAGTCCTGAGTCTGGCAACTAAGTTATAAAATGAACATAAAATTTTGTTTGTTGTCTTACTTATTGACTCAAGTCTTTCATGATTTTTTTTTTTACTTCCGTTTTCCAACAGTAGTAGCTGAATTTCAGTTGTGGCAGCTCTTTCTGGAAGTGATACCTGAACAAGAAATATCCTAGCCTGACTTTCAAGTCATAGAGTGGGTTTTCAGGACTGTCGGGTAGAAAAATTCTCTTCAGTTGTAACTTGGAGCCATTTGGTAGTCAAATTACTGAGCCTATAAATGACGTGGCTTGCACCATGTGCTTTTAGAGAGAAGCAGCATGTATACCACCACGTGTTAACTTCTTTTTCTGTTACTACATGTGTGTGGTCCCCTTATAGTACTAACTTCACGTTCCTGCCTGAAATGGCATCATCTGGATATTCCACATTGACTTACATAGATTGATGTGTAGATTTACGTGTGGATAGGTGTGTCTACACATGCTTTTTTCATATGGAAAAATGACTTAATGCTTTGCTTCATTCTGTGCTATGTATTTAGTTACCTTCTGTTACTTTCTCTTCTGTCATTGATCTTCTTTATGTATCTTTTACAAAACAACGAGCCCTTAATTTTTTGTGTGTGTGTATGTGTATGCTTTTCTCTAAAGACATGGAATTACGAATACTTGCCCAATTGGTACTCAGCCAAAGTAGACTGCTGGATGATTTGTGTTGAAACTTCATGTTATTTGTGTACAGTCACTGAAGTGGTATTGAGACTTCCCTGATAGGGGATTAAAATATTCATCAAGCAAGTAATAATTCATATGTTCTAACAGTTCGTAACCATTTCTGAAACATTAAAAACAAAGAAAAATTGTAACTTTTATTGGAAACTCAGAGAATAGAGTTGTCAGGCTTTGTAGTTTTACTGTTTTTCAGACAGCATGCTTCCTGGAAGATACTGAGCTGGGTTTCTGAACTTTGAGTCGGTACTCAAATCTTTGAGTAGATGCAGTGATTTCAAAGTTACGATGTGAAGTCGTAGCTATTGGTTCTTGCATAGATCTTGATTTTTTTCCTTTGTCAACGTAGTGTTATGTGTAAGTATACTATAAATGCATTGTTTTATTTAATAATAGGCATTAAAATTGGTCTTGTTGGTGACATAAAACCAAGCATGCTTAATAACATAAAAGCAGTCACAGAAAGGAAGTATAATTGTGTTGATGCCAGCTGAATCTGTTGGTTCTCCAGCTTGAGTTATTTTACCTTTGTTACATAGGAGTAAGCATCAGTTAAAAGTTAAAAAAGGACTGCTTTTTGATGTATTTGTGTTATTTTTAATGTGTGTTTTTGGAGTCTGGTGATATGAAGAGTTTTACTCTTTATTTCTTTCAACCCTCTTCGTTCACCTTAATTTGTACATACAAGAGAGAGCGAGCTATTATCCTAATAGATACTGAAGTTTAAATAGGAGATTGTTATTCTAGAACTGAGAGGAATAAAATATGTCCATGCAGGCTATCTGTGCTTACAAAACATTCTGTCATTAAATATGTTTTGTGGAAGTTAATCTGTTGGACTAATGATCCCCTTGCTTTCTGTGCTGCACAATGAAGTGTTAATGTATCTTGGTAATTGTATTTCCTTTCATCACAGTAAGGGCAGTGTGTTAGGGGGTAGTCTTACAGTCTCACCGTCAAAGTGAATGTGGTGTTTTTTTATTCTGGTTGGTTTACTTAGCCAATCTTTTTGTTCAAGCAATTAATGTATTTCAAGTTCTGTTTACAGTCTGAAAGTTGGCAATGATCAGTTTTCTCCAATGAGCCATCATTGTTTTCTTAGCTTCAGCCAGACTGGTAAGGATTCATCTGGTCGTATTCCTGTTTTTTGCTTAGTTTTTACTCTGCATAAAATCCCATTTTGTTAGAATTAAGTTGAGGTCTTTATGATTTGACCAAAGGATCTTACTGTAGAAAACGTGAGGAAAGCTGAAATAAGAGCAAAATAAAAAAGAAGCTTATGGAAGTGCTGGAACACCCTGAAAGAAGCTGTAATTTTTCTTAATATTTTTTTTTTTCCCCACCGCTGTGGGCAACGTCTGCTGTTACACAGTAGGAGAACAGTCTTTGTCTTTCTTACCCTGGGAGTCAAAAGGACAGTGGTCCAAGCTTCCTTTCATGAACTGTGGTTGTTAGCACACATAACATGGTGTGGGCACATTACACGGAGATTCAGTCCTCCCACTCTGTTTGAATTTGGCTTACATCTGTTATTGATGTTCTACAGAGCCATTATGGTTCTTGCTGTATTAAAAGTTGACTTATCCTCCTCAAATGTGATTTCTACTCACACAGTAGCTCACTCATGCAGTGGTTAGTAATTGCCTCTTCTGGTGCACCTCCTGTCAGGGAGCTTTGAACTCTGGTAGCAGTAAGCTATGTACCCAGTTGTGCGGCTGCGCATACTGATTGATGGGTTTGCCTCCAGTAGTTCTCTTTGTCAAAGCTGGAAATGGTGGTCATGTAAGTGGATTTTGGGGTAGATTCCCTGCAAATTTGTTACACATGTCAGCATGCATGTCTTACAAAGTAGGAAATACGAGTGGCAATGATTTGGTTAGTCATGAGACATGAAATCATTCAATATTTTGAGCTGCTGTGTTTAGAGTATGAAGATACTGCTAACTGATTTAGGTTGAACATTTTTAATGAAGCTTATTAGATGTCACACTAACTTAATAATGGTGTAAAACTGTTTAATGTTGCATATAGGTCTTCTGTGTATATTGCCACACGATCGGTATATGCTATAGGCCTGGATCAGGATGTCATGTCACATGTCATTAGAAAGAGGTTTAGTGGGAGGTAGATATATTGGAATGAATGCTGTGATGGCACCGGGACAGATGTGTCTGTGCCATACTGTATTTCCCAAACTGAGGAAAACCAGGAAGTTCACTTATCTTTGATTCAGCCATATTCAGCAGATGTGTCACATTCAGTCATGGCTCCTGAATTTTCACTTGGAAACCTTTCAGAGAATTTTTACTTCTGACGCTTCAAAAACTTCACTAACTGTAGTAATTGTGAAATTTTAAAGGCCCTCAGAAGACTGTAGTATTAATACGTAAAATTGTGTCTCAGCATTATATGCAAGTGTCATATACTGGATTCTGAATTTCATCTGATGTGAGGGAGTGTACTGTGTGTGGTTACTTGAGTTTTCATGTGACCTAAATATATGCTGGTGGAGACATTTAAGGGGATCACTCGCACTTCATGTACTTAGCACTTTTCTATCCATTTCTGAGACCACATACTTCTCTACTCACTAATGTTTTGGTATCTTTTTTTTTTTAGGAGTGCATAGTCTATATACTACTGGTACATATTAGTACTAGTTAAATCCACTTCAGTAGTCACTTCTACCTGGTTTTATTTAAAATGCTCAAACCAACTGAAATAGTAGTAAACTAAAAAACTGCTTGTGTGGTAGTTGCCAATAAATATAAACATATCTCAGAAGTACTATAAACTGGGACAAATCCCAGTTTGATCTACCCAGTAGAGAGACTTCAGAACTACAAACTGCATGTTACTGGTATTCCTGCCACTGGCAGACAAGTACAAAAATATTGGAGTTATGCCAGAATAAACATATCCACTTTTTCTCCTTTTCTTTCAGTTAGCAATGGTCTTCCCTAAATAATTGTTTAGGAATACAGAAAACCATGGTGCTCTGTTGTGCTTGAGAGATTGTATTTATTATGGTAAATAGAATCTGTTATTCCCATGAAATATTGGCATGTTCAGTTTGGTGATTAGAGAGTACAAACCGCAGCAATTTCCTTATCCCACCTATTCTTTTTTCTTCATATGCAGTAATTATGTAGATACTCTGGCATGTAATAGCTTGCTTGTGATCTCTATTATTTGGCTTTAACCTAGCTTTAAAATCATAAGTTAAAGAAAAATTGTTAAAAGTTTATCCACTAGTGACTCTTCCCCCCCCTTCCCCCTCCCGCCCAGTTGTAAAAATGTTGAGAATGATGTCAAAGGAGGCACTGCTTACTGGTAGAAAAATGTCTGGTTATACATGATCAAAGTGTCTGAATTTTATAACTAAACTGGTTTAAAACATAGTTATTAACACCCAAATAAATTACAGGGAAATCAAGGATATATATTCATTTAAAAAAAACAGTTTATATAAGATTTACATACAAGCAATTTTAAAAATCTGTGTAATAATGAGTAGACTAAGATAGTCCTGGGTGAAGTCAGGGGTGTTGATTATTGGAGAAATACCATTCCCAATGCTGCTGAATATGCTGAAACAAATAATAATGCAAAGTGTTATGAATTTAAATTATTTAGTTTAATAAAAACGTATATACTCTTATCCCTCTCAGTGCTTGATTCTGGTATTGTATTGCAGAGTTTAAAAAACACTGTTTATCTCAAGGCAATCGGTGGTAAAACAAACTTTCTTTTGCGTGTGTCAGTAAGAGAATACATCAGTCTGAATGTTTATTATGTGTCTGACAAAATTACTGGGTTTTGTTTTCAGGGGACTTGCATGAATGTAAACTTAACAGTTGCAAGATTGGAGAGGAAATGTTACCAGTATCTTTTGTTTATTTTCATTTGTATCAGCATATAAGTGTACACCTGCACAGACTGTAAATAAACACACACACATAAGGGTGCGCAGACACTTGCAAATGCTCGAGCAGTAGCTGTAAAATAATGCCTGTTGAGAAGCCGAATGAGATTTGATACTACGAGGTCGCTTCAACAATACGAAATACTTAATTTCCTTACTTGTACTTTATTCAGGGACACATCTAGGCATAAGTAGGATGGATACTTTTCTGTCTATGAGGATATTTGTGCTGTTTATACTATGCATTCATATTACAGCTTTTGCAAGTCCCCAAAGTGCAGACACACTTACTATGTTGTTTCTGGGAAATGTGTCTTGTCTTCTCAAATTGAATGGGACTCTCGGCTCTGTTCCACCACTGGAAGAAGCTGGTTTATTTCTTTGAATGTTTTGAACTTGACTTAATCAAACTGTTATAGCATTTACATTGTGAAATACCATTGTATCTATTTCTTTTTCCCTTAGGCAATGGGGGAAGGATTCACTTCATAGTTGTCTTACTTTTGAGGTCATTCTATGGCTATGAGTTTTGTCTGAGTTCAACTTGAGAGGTCTAATAAATTAAAAGTTACTTTGTTTGAATGCTGGTACTTGTTATCTGTGACTGTTTTAAGTAGCACTCAAGCTGTTCATAACTGAAACAGTAGTGGAGGATAGGCTTTTATTTATTTTCCCCAGCTGTTTTCCTGCATGCATTTGGGAGCTCTGAGTAGTCAGTCTTCCCTCTCTGGGCTCCTGGGGCCCCATCCTATACAAGATTTGGCACAGGCTTCTGAAGAGAATCCCACTTCTTACAGAAGATAGATTTGCACATGTGGAATAACTTGTAGTGCTTTTCTGAACCTTTGTTTCTTTATGTGTACCTGGGAGAAAGAGTTTTATATAATATTTATAAAGCTGTTAATCAGAAACGGATTTCTATAAGAAGCCTTTACTTTGTTTTTGAAATACATTTAAATGTGATGCTTTTATCCATCAGTTTTAAATCCTGAAGTTGTTATAGGGAAGATGGGTACAGTGGTTTGAACTAGCTGAGCTTCCTTTGATAAATCTGATTATAATGAATCAGCTTTGAATTTAAATTATTCTTAAAATTCTCTTTGGGCAACTGGTATTATCACTTCTTGGATGATCTGCTGGAATTTTATGGAAAGGTATTCCTACATAAAAATATACTTAAACATCAAAAGTAGAAAACAAAAGAAAGGTAGTCCTAAGAGTAGTATATTTTGAAAGTACGTACTCTAACCCCAAAACTTCCCCTCCTCAAACCCAAGCTAAACACTAACATGAAAACGTGAGAACTTGTTGATGTGCCTGATGGACACATAGAGGTGTCTGCATCTGAGAGGCAGGACCTTCCTCCACCCAAGAGGTGGTGGCACTCTGGCTAAATGTGGCTGCAAGAACTGTGTCTTCTACTCTGGGTAGCTAAACAAAAGTGAGGGAACGTGACCCCAAAGGGAGTTTGGAGAGTGAATGGAACAGGAAAGATGAAAATTTGGAGGAGGATTGTAGAAGATGTAGTGCTGTGATTCAATGGGAGTACATGAAACCATAGAAAATGGAGCTTCCCTGGTTGTTACAGGTATTTGTAGCAGATCTTTGTCATTTAATTTAACAATATATAGCTTAATAGCAATGAGCCTAGCAATCTAGAGTGAAGTTCTGTCTTCAGTTATGGACTTTGCTGTTGATTACAATACATACTGACTGAGAAAAGGCAACAGTCTTTGTCAGACTTTTTAGTTCATAAATACATCTTTATGGGTTTAACTAGTTCAAACAAAGTAACACAGTCCTTGATGAAACAGGTTAGGTACTGATGATAAGAGTAAATCAGACTCAGGTTTCTACTGACAGACGCTTTGGTGTTTACCGGAATTTATTGTCAGGACAGTTTTCATAATGTAAATCAACATTTCATAATGTAAATAAATAATCTTTTTTTATTCCCTTTTTATGGAAATTGGAAGGAGGATGCTTGAGTGTTAACTCATTCATCTGACAATGGTATTCAGTTAGAAGTCATAAGTAACTAATAGCTTTTGTGATAATACTGTTAACCCTCTCAGGGTTAACCAGTGAAAAGTAGATTGTATACATCTGGTTTACAAATTTGCTTTTTCAGTGAGTCTAGGCCCGCCTAGCTTGTTCTTACACATGGGTATGTCAAGGGAATTTCTGTAAGTGCTGTAATAGTAGTAGCAAAGGCAGTCAGACAAGTCCAATATGCTCTATTCGCCTTGTCTACAAACAGCCCACACAAAATGATGATTATGGCAGTTCATTGTACCATCAGGTCTTACCAGAATATCTTCCTTTTGCTTCCCCCACATAATGGACAAAAAATATGTAGCACATTTTGTAAGTAAGCTTGCATTTTATTTTGGTTTTCATTCTTACCTGAGGCTTGGTGATTTGGCTTCTTCCCTGGCCCTTCTGCCATGTTTTGATGATTGAACTGTTGTGCTTGGAGGCATCTGCTCCCCATCTGTGACCTATGACTAATGAGAGAACATGAGTTCTGTTGGGAAATATATTTCCCATCTAGTTTTTTCCTTTCTGCTTGATTGTGTTTCACATGTGCTATTCTGTCTTGCCAAATGTCAAAATATTACCATCTTTTGCAAGGTTTTGATTTCTATTGGTAGAAAAAAATTCAAAACCAAACATGAAACTGGTTTCTGAAGTCTGAAAATTGTTTCTTCACATTTTTTCTTAATGTGTCTTCCTCGAATCATAGAACAGTGAACTGCTTTTTTTTTCCTCTTCTCTTTAAGGGAAATGTTGCAAAGGAAATACAAGACATACTAGAGTATATGAATATACTACTTTATTAAATATGCAAATTGTTTGTGTAGGTCAGACCTAAGCATTCAGCATTATCTATAAATTAATACCTTTTAACCATCATGTGTTTCCTTCTTCTGATTCATAAATTATAAGGCAAGAAGAAAACCAGTAGGATCACCTACTCTGGCTGTCTACAGGAAACAAAACACAGAGTAATAATACTAAAGTTTCAATAATTTGGCCCTCCCAGTCAGAGTAATGTGTTGTTTTTAATCATTGACAAGTTTGAGAAAATCTGAAAGGTTTGCTACTGTTCTGGCCAGCTTGCTTTTGATTCTTGTTCTTTAAGTGAGCAGTGTTTTACCACTATTAATTTATTGTGGATTCTATTGTCTTTCCCTCTAACCTCAGTAATGGCCTCAGAGACATTGGCAAGGCTTTTTATAAGCATAAAAAATGTTCTGTGCATTCTTTGCAATTGTGACTGTCTAAAACCAGTCCAAGGGTCAACAGATGGATATTAATAGAAGGAAACAATCTAAAGAGAGGTCCAAAGGACTGTCTGCATTTTCTGCCTCAGTCACTATGGAAAAATGAAATTTTCCCTTCAAGTCATACCAACGGAAGAATAACACTGTGTTTTCTAAAAGGCACCTGCTGCATGAAGCTGGCCTATGGGCCAGCAGCACAGTGTCGCTTCTGTGCATGCTGGAAGTGCTGGCCCCAGGTCCCTGTGGGGGTTTGGGCATGTGTAAGGACATGGATGGAGGAGGTCATGTGCTGCTTTTCTCTCTTGAGTGGGGCAGACTGTCTGAAAAGGTGGAAGCATGTGGGAGTTGTATGAAGGAGCGTGCCCTGCTGAGGAACGGTTGGAAGACTGTAGTGCAGTGGGAGGCAAAGCATCCCCCACGTTGGTCTTGTTTGTGTAGGCTCTAAGAAATGATCCGTAGAGCTGCTCCCAGGTTTCACCTTGTAGGTAAGTAGTTAGATCATTCCAAAACACCGTACAGGAATGAAGTAAAGCTCATGCAGTGTGGACAGTCAGAAGACCAGGACCTAGAACATCATATGTTGCAGGAATACCCGGTGCATACTAGAAATCCAGCACCCTCATGAAATGAGATGTTGCTGAACAGTTTTAGTATGGCGGTAAAGTATGTGTGTAGAATGTTAGAATATCTGCCAAGTTTTAGATGATTTGAAGTTACATTTTAAGCATTATTCTTTTCTTACATACAAGTGATGCTCTTCTAATAAAAATAGACATACTAAATGTTCATGTAACAATACGTGAAATTGTGAAAGTTAGTGTAATTAGCCTATTTTATGGAAAAGCTCATATGAAAAACATTTTTTAGTTATGGACATTGCTAATGTCAGAGGAGGGATTGGAGTTTGAGAACTGGCTCGGTGTTGTGCATGATGCAGTGGGCTTTTTGGAGGAACAGTAGCAATCTATGTAATGTCACACAACCAAAAGATAGGATAAAGAAGTAGCTCTTATTCTAGATTTTGTACACATTTACAAATACTTCACCTGTACAGTTTGTGCTGTCAAAGATAATTTGTTGTTCTTCTCTGGAAACTTTGTATTTTTACAAAACTGCTTTTCTGATAGATACCAAGTTCCGTAAACATAAAACTCATAAACCATGAGTGGCTGACCTCACTTATTGCTAGACGATAGCCATTCTGAGGCCAAAGACAGCAAATATTATCAGCACAACTATTCAAGATAAGTGAAGGCAAGTAAGTACAGGACTTCCACTTCAAATACAGTAAAAGTCTGAGTAGTTAAAATACAACTCGTTGTATTATGATTTGGAAGGAATATGGTGCTTTATACTCTTGGGATAAGAGGAGTGCAGTATCAGAATTTTTGCTTTTAAGGCATGTTTTTTTAATTGTCATTATTTTATGAGAACAACTCCCATTAATCTACTGACTTCTGCATTTATTAGGCAATGGATTCTTCTAAGTCCTGTCAAAAGTGAGGGCTGCTGTTGCCTTATAACAATCTTATGGAACAATCTTACAGAAGGTAAATTTGGTCCTTGGCTTTGCTACGAGTATGAGGGGATGGAAGTAGATTTTGGACCAGGCTTTTTTTTTTCTTTTTCTTGAATCCTCTGATGCTGATGTTCACAAGGCCTAACATTATCCAAACAAAAACGAAGACTCAGAAATGGTGGTTTTATCCTTTCTGCACATCACTTCTTCAGGCATACTTCTGCTGTGATGCAAATAGAAACCTTGAATTAGCTAATGGGCTAATGGGCCGGATGAGTAGTGAGTTGATTACTCTTCCTGATGGCCAAAAATTATAGCACACCCTTTTCTGCCACCTTACTTCATCCACACCCTATTCTGACCCATCAGAGATGTTTGTCTTGTCTACGTGTTATGCCTCAGTTTTTGGACTGTGTAAGCTCGTTCCAGCAGAGGCTGTCATTTGTTGTGACGTCTGGAGCAATGAGGACTTGTAGCACTATTGCCTATATAAGGAGTAGCAATGCTTCTCACCACTGGGCTCTTTTGCATGTTGGACCAAGTGGTTTTTTTCAACTAAGAATAGAAAATGGGGGATTTTTTCATTTATGACAGGTCTTCCCTCGAAATAGTTTTTCTTTAGAAGTCTTGGAACAAAGCTGACCTGTTCCAGTTTTCCAGAGCTCCCGCAAATTGACTCCATTGCAGCCTAAAGGAGGAAGGGTACAGTCTGAAATCATTGTACAGTTTTGAACAGCAACAACAAAAATCCAGCCATTACTTAATTTTAGATAAGATCTGGAGTAGGAACATGTAAAATAATTTATCATTTCTTCCAAAGACTTTTTCAGCCAAAAAGCACCATTGTACCTACCTGTAGTGGCATAATTAGTGGGTTTTTTTGGCTGGAAGGGATACTACATGCCTGTAGGGACATACATAGGAGTACTTGCAATTTTCTGTTTTCATTTTTCCTCCTAGAAGAAAAAAGATATTTGGAAAACAAAAGCTGCAGATTATTTTTTCACATACTTGCTGCGTTTTAATACTGGAATAGAAAAGGTGCAACAACATTGATGTATTTGGTGAATTTAGTGGTTACTGAGATTTGCAAGCAAAGGGCCTAATGTGTGATTAATTTCAGTTGATTTGTTTGAAGTAAGCTGGAAGGCACCTTACTGTAATACTCAAAGACAATAATTTTGTTTAAGGCTTATTAGATTTTTCCTTCCCTTATCCCAGCATACTGTATTTATAAAATGACAATACTGAACTAACACTGAGTACTTTTTCTATTTAAAATATTTGCATGTATCTTAAGCATATGATTTAGTTGCTTGAATGTGAAAAATCTGACTTCTGTACTGTGGCCACCCACCACCTGTTTGCCACAACAAAATCAGTGCACTTCCATGCTTCTGTTTGCATACTCAGTGGTGCTAACCTCCTGAAGAGGTTATCAGTATCATTTACCTTCTTTTTATGCTTGGCCTGTGATTTGTTAGGAGTTTGATTTGCTGAAGTGGATAATTATGTATTGCGAAATTAAATCTCAAAACATCCTCACTGCATTTTATTGTCAGTGAAGATAAGCTCTCGAAAGACAGAATTGTGTATACATAGTACATAACAAGCCTATTTTTATTAGTTTGAGTAGTTTTCGGTAGCTTGATTCCATTGTAAGACATGTTGGATTTAAATCAAGCTTAAGGTAACCAGGGGTTTGTGTAACCTAGATTTGCTGTCAAAATGATTAAACTTTTTCTCTAGTTAGCTTGTTGAGATCTTGAAAAGCAACCCAGGACTGAGGAAAACAGAGTCAGTTGATCTGGATTTCTGAATGCTGGGTAGTTTTGTTTTGTGTTTTTTTCCTTCACAAGTCTGTGCTTGACTACCCTTACGCTTACCAAAAGCAGTGATCTCTAGTGGTATCACGTGGTTGGCAGCCCAGATTAATCTGCAAAACAGCACTGTGCCCTGCAGCACCATACTGGGGTGTGTGTTTAGCTCTGACTCTGAGATCACCATTTCCTGCAGCAGCTAGTTAGCCTAATGCGGAGCAGCCAGAGATGTGACAGACTCGCAGCAGGAGGTGATACAGCTACAGGCATTTGGACTATTAAAGCCGGACTTGTAAAGGATATGACGTGTAGCTTTGTATCACATTGCGGCATGATTCCTGTCTGCACCACCGATGAGTGACATGGTTCTACTTTCCTACAGTGATACAGTGTGCTGGGAGAAGTTAGTGAATAGGAAGACTAGAATTTGTCCTTTGGAGAGAGTGACTACATTATCTGTTTTAGAGATATGGCTAATATAACATACTGAATAGTCAGAATTTAAAAGCAGAATATTATTTTCTGGAATTACTACCATAACTTGTTTTTAGAGCTCTGGGTGGGTGACATTTCAGTGGCTGTCTGCTGAGCCATAACATCAAACCTACGAGTATCAGTAATGTGATGTTCAGTCCATCTTCAGTCTTACAGAAACTCTTGGGAGTTTAGCAGATTTTTGAAAAGTGATACTGTACCTCTCTTGTTAATATGTGTGAAGCTGCTATTCTTGTGTTTGAGTTTGGTTACTGGAAAAAAATTGCAGTAAAGAAAAATTAAGAGGCAAGGTATGATACTTCTCTGAAGAATATGAAGAAATAAAGACTCTTCGTCATTCAGTAAACAGTTTCCACAATCATGTGAAATCTAATGCAGCACTTTGGAAGGAAGAGATGACCAGATTGCATTGCTGTTTCACAAATTGTGGGAGGAAATATAAACTCTTGAATACACGTTTACCAATTAGAATCTTACAGGTTTTTTTATTGGTCGCTACTTAAAATTTCATTGTCTTATTTTCCTGTATCAGCTAAATTTATGGTAGTCACAGTGAGGCAAGAGCTTATACATCCCCATAAAAACAAGTCAGAGCTCTGCAATCAATTTAAGCTAGGTTGAGAAAACAGTCACTTTTTAATTGGTCACACACCCATATATATATCAAACTTGTTGTCCAGCCCTTCTAAACTGTGTGGTATGATTGCCTGCACAGACTTTCTTGAGGTTTTGAAAGACTGAAAAATCATTTTGATTTAATGTTTAGTTATAAAATCACAGAACGGTTGGGGTTGGAAGGGCCCTCAAAGATCCCCTAGTTCCAACCCCCCTGCCATGGGCAGGGACACCCTACACTAGACCAGGTTGCCCAAAGCCCCATCCAACCTGGCCTTGAACACTGCCGTGGAGGGGGCAGCCACAGCTTCTCTGGGCAACCTGTTCCAGTGCCTCACCACCCTCACAGGAAAGAATTTCTTCCTAAAATCTAATCTAAATCTCCCCTCTTTCAATTTAAAGACATTCCCCCTTGTCCTGTCACTCCCTGCCCTTGTAAACAGCCTCTCTCCATGTTTCCTGTAGGCCTCTTTAAGTACTGCAGGCATGTAGTGGTGTTAGATTGACGATTGGACTTGATGATATCAGAGGTCCTTTCCAACCTTAGTGATTCTAAGATTCTACTGGAAGGCCACAGTTAGGTCTCCCCAGAACCTTCTCTTCTCCAGGCTGAACAACCCCAACTCCCTCAGCCTGTCCATGTAGGAGAGGTGCCTCAGCCTTCTGATCATCTTTGTGGCCCTCCTCTAGACTTGTCACAGCTCCATGTCGTTCCTGTACTGGGGACCCTAGCGCTGGATTTGTAGGATGGAGATGATTAAAAAGCATGGGATTATGTTAACATTGATTTGTGTGAATGCTTTATCATTTAATTCACATCTTCAGAGGTAAAATCTATTTACATGGGTAGTGGTAATTTTTGCAGTTAATCCCCACAAAGGTCCCAACGCCTTTATATTCAAGACATTTGGAGAAGGGTTTTTTGCTGACATTATTTTTGTCTTTCAGATGTATGTCTGCATTTGGCTTTCAGGCTGAATGTAGCCTGTTTGAGGTCATTTGTAATGATTATTTGAAAAGCTGAGCTGGAGCCTATGTTAATAGAAAGTCTAATGTTTGATTAAACCCCTGAACCAAACTAGAGGCTTGGGGCCTCTGTTTTCCAAAAACCAGGAAATGAAGGATTAATGTTCAAACTCTCACAATATTCTTCCTTACTGCTGAGAAGAAGATCACAGAACACTATGTAGTTCCTGTTGAACCTGTCTCCACTACATCTAACACACAGTATGTGGAAGTTGTGCCAAAGCAAGTTTTCAGTGGAACAGAGTAGTTGTGTGTTAAAACTACTGAATTAATCTTAAACTTAGATTCAACTTTAAGTTACTTTCATCCATGCTGCTTAAAATGACTGGTAATCTACGAGACAGATTTCTATTATTAAGGTTAGAAAAGACCTCTAGGATCATCAGGTCCCACCATCAACCCAACACTCCCGTGTCTACTAAACTATGTCCCAAAGTGCCACATCTACACACTTTTTGAACACCTCCAGGGACGGCGACTCCACCACCTCTCCGGGGAGCCTGTTCCAGTGCCTGGCCACTCTTTCAGTGAAGAAATTTTTCCTAGTATCCAATCTAAACCTCCCCTGGAGCAAATTGAGGCCATTTCCTCTCCTTCTATAGCTAGTCACATGGCAGAAGAGACCAATACCCTCCTCACCATAACCTGATTTCAGGTAGTTGTACAGAGTGCTAAGGTCTCCCCTCAGCCTTCTTTTCTCCAGGCTAAACAATCCCAGTTCCCTCAGCCGCTCCTCGAGACCCTTCACCAGTTTCGTTGCCCTTCTCTGGACACCCTCCAGCAGCTCAATGTCTGTCTTGTGGTGAGGGTCCCAAAACTGAACACAGTACCCAAGGTGCAGCCTCACCATGCCAAGTACTGGGGGGATTATCATTTCCTTCCTCCTACTGGCCACACTATTCCTGATACAAGCCAGGATGCTGTTGACCTTCTTGGCCACCTGGGCACACTGCTGGCTCATGTTCGGCTGACTGTAAACTAGCACCCCCAGGTCCTTTTCCACTCCAGCCACTCTGCCCCAAGCCTGTAGCGTTGCCTGGGATTATTGTGACCCAAGTGCAGGACCTGGCACTCAGTCTGGTTGAACCTCATACAGCTGGCCTCGTCCCCTTGATCCAGCCTTTCCAGATCCCTTTGCAGAGCCTTCCTACCCTCCAGCAGCCCAAAGTGGTGTCGTCTGCAAACATACTGAGGGTGCACTTGGTCCCCTCATCCAGACCATTGATAAAGGTATTAAAGAGAGCTGGCCCCATTACTGAACCTTGGGGAACACCGGTTGTGACTGGCCATCAACTGGATGTAACTTCATTCACCATTGCACTTAATGATAATTTTAATTTAGTTTAATAGTTTTAATGATAATTTGAGTGTTACTTAGGTGTAAATCCAACGTAAGTCACAGGCACAAATTCTAATTCAAAAGTAGTGATTCATGGAAGCAAAAAATGTGGGATTTTTTTTCTAATTTCTCTTGTAAGTACTTTTCTCATGTCTGAGATAATAGCTTTTATGTAATGAACAGTTTATAAGCGGAGAAGACTTAAGTAAACTTTCGTACTAGAGCTCCAACTTTCCTTGCTGACAACTTTGAGACAGATTCCCTTTCAGATTTACTCTTTTCACCATCATGGACATGCTGTTCCAAGGTGGAATTTTAACTAAAGTTAAAAAGCCGGATAGTTTGGTTCTTGCAGGATTATGAATTCTTGAGATCGTTCAACTATGTAATACTAGAATCCTTGTAGGGATCGAAGTGTAAAGAAGAGAGACTGTACAATGAATTGCACTGTGCAGCTTTGTGTGTGGAATTCATTATTGCTGTGTACATTTTAGCACTTAACACTTTCATCTCTAATGAGAAAGTGTTCATGGATTAGAAGTTAATTCGAATCTGGTTTTAGATGTTTAGAGTGCATGTGAAATCTCTCCATTGCCAAAATAGGGCTTGAAAAATGAACTTCCAAGAAAATTGCCAAACAAACCCCGAAGCAAAAAACCAAAACGACCAACAGTAAAAAAACCTACCCTCAGACACAGAGAACTTGGAGTTCTGGAGTCATTGTATGAATTCAGAAGGTAGAACTTGAAGAATAACTGCACATACTATATCATACAGTTACAAGTTGAGAACACTTTGGTTTCCTGTCCTTCAGTTTGCCTGCAATTCTGCTTGTGTTGGAGCAGATGTTGTTTAAACAGTTTTAATACAGATGTATGCCATCCTGTGTGGCACAGTTAGACAGGCAGTATTTCCTGTAGGATCTCAGGTGGTGGTTGTTACTGCCAGCAGCACTGCTAGATCCGGCACCTAAAGCTATTGCTGCTATTGCATCAGGTAGGTTGTAGGCTTTCATAGCTGTGGACAGTAAGCTAACTGGTGTGTTGAGAATTAAAATGTTAACTATAATTATCACTGCTTGCTTTTTTGTCTCAGCAGTGGATGTTGCTTTACTGGTCATTTAACGTGATACTTCATTCTTGACACATAAGGGTAAATTAACATCTTGTGAAACTGCGCCTCTTCAAAACATTAGCTCATAGCTATTTGCACACTATAAATCATATTCTTGCACTCGTTTTTTCCTTTTCTTCTTTCTTCTGCGCTGAGTCACTGGCATTTGCTTTCATGAATCCTCTGTGACCTACTTCTATTTATGAGTGATTAGTATGTTACTTTGGTAGTAAAATACTCCATTCCTGGTATGGATCTTTTTACAGGGAAAAGTACATGCAACAGTTTTTATCATAAATTGTTTGTGTGTTCTGTGCTGTGTTTAAGATGGACTTAGTCTTTTCTCTGTATTCTTGTGGGATACTGTAACACTGTATAAATTTAAGTGTAGCATAGAAAAGTATACTAGGGTAAGAGTTAATTTTAAGTTGTTGTTTTGTCTCGTTTCTGTGTTAATGGATTTTCATGAGAAAATAGGCTGTTACTGGCCACTGAAGAGATCAGGAGAACTGTAAATACAAAACAAACCTTACTTGATCCTAAAAATTACAAGTTTCTGGAAAACATTACTGACACAAAAAAATCTTGGTAAAGACAAAATATGGATGGATTTTGTGGACCAGATTCATTCCTGGAGGTGTATTTCATTTCATTACAGCTCTACTTGGAGACTCGTGTTGAATGCGTCCTGGGCTTTTTGCTAGGAAAATGGTACTCATTTTCCAGTTCACTCAGCAGATTTTCATTAGACGTAACCGTGTGGATAATTTTAAGGTCATATTGTGTTATAGTTGTGCTGGGTCACCAGTTGTAGGAAAGAACTTGAAGCATACCACTGCAGAGAAGAAAAATTACCCTCTCCCTGGATAATGCATCATCTCTTCTCAGAGCCTGTATGAGAGATTGCAACCCAGCACTATTGCGTTTTGATCTCCAGAAACCTACAGGCTTAAGGGATTCTAAAGTTGTATAATATTTCCTGTTCTGAGATTTGGATACTTGGATCATTAAAGGGACATAGCAAGTCGGAGGAGGGGAACATTCGGTGGCATAACATGCATGCTTTATCAGTACTTCTTTGGAATGGCCTAGATAATTTGTTTATGACCTCACTGTTTGAGTAATCCAGTCATTTGAGATGTATGCCACTGAAACTTTTTTAAATACTGCACTATACTATTTTTAATTGTATAAATGTGCATGCATATCGAAGTGCCAGGTCTGTGGCAGCAAACTGGAACACATAAATTATCTGATCTTTCTTGGCTTGTGTGCTGCTTGATGATTAAGCATTACCAAAAAAAAAAAAAAAGTGAGCGAGTGGATGTCAGAAGTCTTGTGTTGTCATCCTTGCTGATGACTGTGCCTGGAGATGTTTGAATTGCTTCACTGGAGGTTATTCACACGTTTCCAATTACCTCACCATGACTTTGCAGCAAAGCAGTGTGAACTGCATGTGTAATAGATTGTCTTCCTCAGTACGTGTGCGGCTGCGTGGAGCTGAAGTTTGCTCCCAGACTTAGTCTACACACTGGGTTTTATAGAGGGGTAATTATTTGAGCTGTAGCTAGTCAGTTAATTTTGCTGACCTAGCTTTGTTAATACACAATTACAGCTGAAAAAGTTTGTATTCTCATGGTTAATTTTGATTTCCATCTGGGAAAACCAGTAAGACTCTTTACCCTATGGTGCAACTATGTCGGTAGAAGGGAGAATATCCTTGCACAACTATACCAGTATAGTTACACAGCTAACTCTTTTAAGTGTCGATACTGTATATTTCATAAAAATCTGTGGTGGGACGAAGTGATTGATACAGTTTCTTTAGTTTTGTAAATGGTGTTAGCTATAAGCTGGCACGTATTTATTTTTTCCTGTTAATAAACAGTTACGTCAGTTACAGAAACTCACTTTTCGTGTGGAAAAAAGAAAGGCTGGACATACAGGTTTTTTACATTGTTATTTGTTGTTTTGCTCTTGAAAGGATGTAGCTGTGTTTGGGAACTCAAGGGCAAAACCACACTAATTTGTCATAGCTTCATCTGACTGATGGAGAATGCCACCTTGCTGGCTGCACGTATGTGTCCAGCGATGTCTTAACATCGTGACCATGGAGTGTTTGGCTGCTTACATTCCAGCATGACTTTGCAGTAGGAACCTGCCGTCTGCACAAACAGCCTCTTCACGAAAACTGCCATAGCTGGCATTAATTGATACCCTCTTCAGCAGGCTCAACAGACACCAACGGCTGAATGGGCACAATGAAAAGACTTATTCCTTCCTCCCCCCTGCCCCCTCCCCGGGAAAATAATGCTTTTAGATGCTTAATTATCATTTAATTAAAAAAACTTTTGGTCAGCTGACAGTGGGAGGGGAAGAATAATGTGTCTCTCTCTGAAGAGAGGGGGTCTTTTGTTTGCAAACTAAATTTCTGAACTGCAGTCAATGTGTGCATGCTCAAATATGGGGCACTGATGGTGCTGCCGGAGGTCTCATGGGAGCAGATGTAGTTTTCAGGTTGAATGCCTCCAGCTTAATTGTTCATTTTCAGGCTCCTAACCACTAAAGGGCATAGTTTTCAGACACCTTTATTTTCTCCTAAACAGTGATTTTAATTTTCTTTTAAAGTATTTTCTTTATTTGTTTAATTCCAGTATATTAACTGCTTAAGCACTACTGACTACTTATGTCCAAACAAAAGACAGTACAGAATACTACTTGCAAACTGTTTATTGCTTATATGGAAGGTGAAGGTGTATACTTCAGTTATATAATACTGCTTTTTTTAAAAAACTCAGAAATAAAAGGAGCAGGACCACTTTCCTGTTATTTGCATTAATTTCTTTAAAGGAAGGGTGCAAACTTACATTGCTTTGTTTAAAATTAGGTATTTATTGCAAATTTTTGCCATCTCCCATATATGTAAGAGAGACGAGAGGCAGAGAGGTAGGCCACTGCAGTTAATGCTGCAGTGCTATAGAAGGGATGAGGCTCGCTTTCCTCACTGTCAAATGCTCAATAGGCAACTGTGCTCCATCGTTGCAGTGCTTTCCAGTTTGTGGGTATGTATCCTCACTTCTGATTCTCAGGAGGTTAAACAACGGCAGTGCTGAGGATTCTCTGCTCTCACTGGGAGAGTTTGTCTGCTGGAGTCTAAAAATCCCTGAATGCTTTTCCTTCTTTTTTTACCCCCCTGCCCCGGGACTGCAATAGAAGGAAGTCTGGTTTTGTTGTTTTGGAAACTACTTCCAGGAGCTCTCTGCTGAATTACATTGCTTAAGGTGGTAGCTCGTGCAGCTATACTATTTCACCATCATTCTAGCTGTTATTAAAGATTGTGTAGTCCCGGCAGTTGGGCAGGAATACCTGGGAGGGGGAGACTTGAAGATGCCCCTTCACTAGGAAGTACTTCTTGTCTACCTGCTTCTGTTTGAAACTGTTTGCCTCTGAAGTGGTAACAGGCCATATGTATTCAGGTGGGATTAACAGTGATTTTGGTGGATACGGGTGAACTCTGCTTATGCTTGTGCATGTGTAAGGTGTCGTAGCTTTGAGAACTATATGATTCTCCTGAAGATGTGAAATTTAGAGAAAAGAGAATTTTGGTGCAAGAGGCATCAAGGTCTGCTGGGTTGGTATTCAGGAACTTCCTTATTCCAGAAGTGATTTTTCAGATGATGGAGGCTGAGCCCTCCCAGCTCAGGGGCACCTCAGGGCCCAGCTGTGAAGTGGAACCGGGCAGCTCCCCCACACTGAAGAGTGTGCAGTGCAATTCCTTGGCAGACGGCTCATCCACCACCTCGTGAGGAGTCCAGCAAGGTTGGGGGCAACTTGGCTGGAACTGTGGACAAGTGTATCCTCTGAGACACTGGGAATATGGTATGCCCAGTATGCTTATGGCACCTTTTACAGGAGAGATGAAGGACTTTGTCTGATGCCCTGGCCGCCATCTCTGCCAGTCAAGGTGGAGGGTCATCAACGAAGTGTCTTTACAGAACAGTGGAATTTGAGAGCTGAACTAGTGTCATGCCTTCCCAAAAAATTTGTGTTAAAAATCACATACACGTCTTTCAGGTCTAAGGCAAAGATCCTTCTCTGGGTAACGCAATATGAAACAAACCATAATTGAGTCATTTGCTTAAGCTTGTTTTTAAGACAAAAAGGTGGGGTCAGGATGTTTATGAGAGAAGACAATGGAAAGCTTTTGTGTTGTTTTGGTTGAGGGTTTTTTTTTTGTTTTGTTTTTGCTTTTCCTGTGTGTGAGTTTACAGACACTTATTTTAGTATCACGTTGTTTCGTTGAGGTTTTTTATTGTATAAAATGCTTTTCTTCTGTTTAGTCCTGGTTGTGTAGTGTTGTGGAAAAGTTGGACTAAAATCCTCAGTGAGACTTCTTCAACACTTTTCAAAAATTTAGTTTGGTGGTCTTGTAATTTTTCTGGTCTAGCATTCTCTTGATGTACATCACCTATTGCCAGAAGGTTAAAGTTACATATGTACAGGCGTACGCACACACCGTACACAGAGCTTGCTTTTTCAATGTGATTATTTTCAGATGAGCTATAGTCTTTAACTTTTTTGGTGTGAATTAACTAAAAAGTTAAGTCTGCCAGTTTCAGAAGAGTCATAACTCTAGAAAAAGAAGTCTTCCAGGAATATGCATCAACAATGATGTAGGGATCAAAATATTTTAAGATTCAATACAAGCTATAATTTGCTCAGTTGTATTTTTAAGTGAAGACACAGATGGCTTGTAGAAGTTTTTAGCGACTTTCTTATTGTCTTTGATCCTTTCTAGCAAGGGACAGTAAGTTATTTAGCAGTTAGTCTGTAAGTATTTTACTTCTCAGTCAGAAGATAAACACTAATATGAAAAGGTATCTTTTGGCTTTAAGATCCTACCCAAGTAGGAATTAAAAAAATGCAGACTTATGTTCCTAGGAGATTTGATCTGGGAATGTAGTTTTTCTTCAGTCAGATGCATTGCTTTAGCATTGTCTTACCGTTTTACCCCTTGATTTTGTCTTTGTTAGTATTTGCTAACAGTTTAAAGACAAAATGTTTAATCATCACGTGCTACGTCATAGTTTTGAGAGGTTGAGAGCTACCAAATTTAGCAAGGGAGGAAAGAAGCAGTCCTGTCCAGACTCACTACTCTATTTAGTAAAATAGAATTGTTACTAGTTATAGAAGGAAGGAGTCAGGTATAAATTATTTTAGGTGTTAAAGAAGAGAACAACTGGCTTTGAAAGTGAAACCATGTAAAATCTCTTTATTTCAGGAAGCTCCCGATTTCCCACTCCTGAATTTTTAGGGTATGATTAATCCATTTGTACTTCATTATTATTATTATTACTCTATTTCTAGGAGCTTGTCTCTTAGTGCATTCTCTTGTGGCGAGAGTCTCTGTATTGCAGAGGAGACAGTGTGTGGTAAAGGGTACTCTGTAGACTTTTGAATAAGCTTCTGATGCTTTTTATGTGAATGTAGCCTTGGCAACATAAGTTATTTTGATGGGTACAAACAAATTAAGGAGACTGAAAGGAGGATGAAGCACAACTTCTGTGGAAAGAAGCAGGGCAGACTAAATGGTTTCTTCCTTCCTTCTTCCAACTGAAAGTGGATCAGTTGTTTCTGAGGTGGCTGCTAAGGCACCAGACTTTCTACACTGTCCACATATATAACCCTGTGATAATTTCAGACCGTGGCAGACTTTAACCCTTCGAGACTTTGTCAAATATTGACACCGTGCACACTCTTTCGGCCAAGACAATCCCTCCCTAAAGTTGTGTGCTGTTTGGGGAATGCTTTCAACACTCTATCATCCTTGCCCACTAATTACATTATATATGATGCATTATGAAGAGTGGTGCTCAGAGCTGTGGTTGTTGGGAACAACCACCAGCAAGAAAAAAGCAAAGAAAGCCAAGGTCTAAGTGGAAAACAGAATGAGGAAGCTTGGGGAGAAGGTGAACAGGGTTTCATTGTGGTAGGTATCTGGATAAACAGGTCTTCTGCCTGTAGTTTGGAGACACTCCCATGTTTTATCTTACTGCTGAAGTATGCTGGCCTCAGTTTCAGCTGGAGTTACAGAAAGCTCTGGGTGTATGCTTGGCTCCTCTGCAGTACTGAAATGGCCTAGGGAATTGACTGTGCTTAGTCCTCGAGTCTGGATGGATACCATTCAAAGGAAATATGGCTGGAACAGGACTCCCTTGTTTATTGGTTTTGTTTGGGGTTTTTTGAGGGGCTGGAATGGGTAAGAATTGCCTGTAGATGGGCTGCTCTGTTCAGTGTAAGTGTGGAAAAGGCTCTCGCTCTATACCTTAACTCATCTGGAGGTGAAAGGGTGAAGACGAGGTCCCCCAGCTACCTACTGTCCTGAGCGTGACTTCTTGGTGTTGTGAGCAGCAGCAGTAGCTGTGGGGCACCAGCCTAGATCCCAAACGGGGGACAGAGCCAGTGGCAAGCACCAGCTGTGACAGTGTCTGTGACACAGCCTGGCAGACGGCAATCCAGCCTGAGGTGGAGTGGAGGCTCTGGAGAGAGCGGCAGCAGTGAATGGCATCTAGCAGCCCCAAGTCACCTCCCTCTGCTCCCCCACTACTCGGTTTCTCCCTGGCTGTTAAGGACCAAGCAAAAGGACGGAAGGAGAAGCATCCTGCCCCCAACCTGACCACCACAACATGATAAGAAATGTCAGTCTGTATCCTTTTATCCCAAGAGATGCAGGGGGAACTTGTAGTCTAGAGTAAAAATCTGGAGTGATCTGAGTTAATGGGAAATGACTGGGGATGGCAAAGAGCAGAGTGAGACCTGTGTTTTAAACCTCCTGTCTGTGCTGCAGCCTTGATATGCAGGCGCTCCAGTACCTAGGGTATTTCCTGCCTAATGTGGATGGTTTCTGCAGGGATATCTACTATGTAAGCCAAGGCACCACTTCATTTGGTTAACATCTCCATACTACTGATGCTTTGATCTTCACAGGTGTGATGTGTGACACTTTTTTAAAGATAGCACTTGCTAAATATTATAAACACATCTCTGTGGCTCCTAATTATTTTTTTTCCAGTAAGGTATTTCTACCTTTTTTGCATCTCCCTTAATTATGTATAATAAAGGTAATCATAATTACTGATTATTTAGGTCAGCCTTGTGTATTTTTCCTGTACTTCTGATACTAGCATCCTACTTAGCATTTTATTTTGAAAGAGTAGTATTTGTGCGTCAAAGAATTCAGTTAAATATCTCAGTATGATAGCAAATGAGCTGTTCACCTAATAACTTGCTTTGTGTCCCTTCCCAGAACACAAATAAGATTAAAAAAAAGAAATTCAAGAAGCAGTGGGATTTAAATGATCCCATCAGCGTGTTCTCAATACGTTGTATGATACAAAGATGCAGAAGCTGCATTTAGTGGATAATGAAGCAGAATTGCACAGTGGGTTGGTTTATGATCCTGAGCGCTCTTTTTGTCTGCTCTCCGCTGCCTGTTCGTTTTGTGTGCTTAATACACTTTGTCTTGTATGCAGCTATTGTATTAATATTGTACAGCCATATAATTACTAGTTAGCTTAATACTCTTTTTTGTGTTACATAATTAAATATTTACCTCTATAACAACTTAAAACTTAATGAGTTGTTTTAGGAAGGTATAGAAAAGGTAGAAATAGACCATTTTAGTTCTACAGAAGAAATTCAGATTTCTTGAAACCCTACTGATTTTCTCCCCTATGTAAGAAGAAGAAAAACTATGGATCAAAATTGCTTAGAGAAAAAGTGAGAGCAGTGACTGGAGTTCCTGAACACATCTCAGGTACAGTTGAGAAGGCTTAATGAAGGACCTGCTTCTTTGTTTTGCAGTACGCTGGAGGGATGGAGATTGAGAGGCTGCCTACAGCATAGGAAGTCTGTCTTTGCGACAGTTATCTTCAGGCTGGAACAGCAGAGATTTGGCAGGCACTTTTGCAATGGTGCTGTCTTACATGCACTTGAACCCTTCAGGCAGTCCATGTAGAGGGTGATCATATGTCTAGTTGGTTGCAATTTAAGCTTTATTTTCCTTGTAGATATTTTTAGAAAGATGAAGGAAAAGTTTGAGGTCTCCTCTTGTCTGGTTGAGGAAAGGTGAAGTTCTGGTGACATGGTGGTAGTAATGGCAGGGTAGAGGGTGCTGGGCACAAATGCGTGACTACCTAGAAGGACCCTTAGCTCACTGTCCATGCGTGCCTGGCCAACAGTTAAAACTGAAACACTCGCTGTAGAGTTGCAAAGATTCAGGACAAACTCTCCCAACCTAGATCCGCTAGCAGCTGTGTACTTCATCGTGGTGTGTCATGTTCATTATGTTTTGACAGCAGTCTGGTTCCTTTTGGCTAAAACTAGCCTCTTAAGCTGACTAAACCTTAAATACAGAAGAGTAAAACCTGAGTCACTACATTACAACAGTTAAAATTTGAATCCCAAGACCCTTTTTTTCCCCTAGCTCATTAAAGACTGATACGGAATAATTCCTCACAGAGAGTGGGATATATAGAATCAATAGAATGATTTGGATTGGAAAGGAACTCAAAGGTCACCTGGTTCCAACCCCTCTGCCGTGGGCAGGGACGCCCTCCACTAGACCAGGTTGCCCAAAGCCCCATCCAACCTGGCCTTGCACACTGCCAGGGAGGGGACATCCACAGCTTCTCTGGGCAACCTGTTCCAGTGCCTCACCAATGGCAGTGAATAGACTAGGATCTTTGGCTGTATGTGTAATGTTTTAAATACAGGATTTTATATATATATATAGTCTTTATATAAACATTTGTATATATCTTGTAGAGGTAAATAGAAATGTATCTGTGCTTTTATATATGTATATTTCTCTCTATGTGCATGCACCAAATCTTGAAAAGTGTATATACAGACATAGTCTAGTAAAAATATATCAGAAAATAATGTTAGGTGATAGTAAATGGATATGGGTGTGGAACACTTAAAGAACAAAAAGAAAATTCTGGATGTTACCGATAGTACATCTTACTCGCATTCAGATGTTTTGCACATTTTTCTTAGTGATTATGGCACCTTCAGAATTTACCTCCGTCTGGCTAGGAAGCCTCTCAAAACTGTAAATCTTTGCTTCCTTTCTCTCTAGTCTCCCTATAGCTATAGGGTAGGACAGGGCAGCAACAAATAGCACTGAACGGAGCCTGTGCATTTTCTTGTGTAACCCTAACTCCACAGTATTCACAGGGAAATATTCTTGGCTGATTAATTTTCTTTTAAAAAGTGATCTAGGCGTGAAACCACCATTAACTGCAGGCCATGTGTTACTTTGATGTTATAGATCAGGAGATGCTTCATCAAATACAAGTTTAAAGGCTCATTTTGACATGGAAGCTGCTGCGGTATCAGTGTGCGTCATCTCTTCATGGCAGTTGATTTTTGCATTTGTTTGAGTTAATGTCCCACAGAACTTGCCTGGGTTCTGGAGACCCGGGGAAAATAATCACCAAACTGCTTTTTAATGCAAAAGGCTGCTTCTTTAAAAAACAAAATTAAACCCCCAAATTAAAAAATAAAACAAGCTAAATTCCTCACTTCAAGTGTTCTGGTTTTTTTAGGTCAGTCCTGTGTGTGCTGTTGACTCTTCAGTGTTGCCATTCATGAAGATAATAAATAACTATGAAACCATAGGCTAGCTATTAAAACATAACTGAAATATAACTTAAATTTACTAGGCCATGACACTGTATAAACAATGTGGCCACATCTCAAGTCTTGCTAGGGACACCATATTCCTCCTGAGGTAGGTTTCAGCTATGAATTTTAACACCAGAGAGATGATTACCATCTTTTCTGTCCCTGGCGTCTTTGTGTGAGTACTGGTCTTGCATTATTAGCCTCTCTGGTGCCTACATGGTCAGGCTTTGCATTCTGGGTACAGCGATAGCTTCATTTTTCTGCACTTGCGTTAGCAAATAAAATACTGTGTTTGCAGCCTCTCTTAAAATAGGAGCAGTAGCCTTTAATCTTCACCTCCAGCTAAACCACTGTATCACACTGATACCAAAATTAAGAAGCTGTGTTGCGGAGTAGTGCTGTGCTCAGCGTAGCCTGTGAAAGGTGGTGAACTGTCATAATAGTTTACAGTCCAAATCCATCTTCATTACAAGTGTAAATATTAATAATTGAGGATGTTGAAATGAAATCGTTATAAGTGATATTAAAGCAGATGCCAGTTTTCACATGAAAAGCATGGCAAGTGGTAATCTCTTGTCAATATAACCTCCTTTCCCTACTTTTTTTGGAAAAAAAGGCAATTAACCTTTACTGCCAGTAACGTACTCACATATTAGCTCTCATTCTGAGGAAGAAAATGCTATTTCAGTGCATACCTCTTGCAATTTTTGCTATTTCTTGATTACTCTATCAGGAAATCTGCACTTAATATTTCAGCTCCGGATGAAGTACTGCCTGTCCTGGAAGAACTGGATTTCTCCTTCAATTTTTTACTCTATTTAGTGGTTCCCAGAGTTTGTGGAGTGTAGCTCTATTTAAATAGCCATATTAGTACTTTGCCTTGTGCTTTTGTGGTTTCAATCTAGCAGTTCCCATTGTCTTTGTCCAAACAGTTTTTGCCTGATATGGGAAGAATTGTGGATATTTAAGGAGCAAGATAATCAGGTTTCACACAACTGGCTTGCATCTTAAGCAAAGTGGAGCATTAAGTACTTTTTATGTAGTGTCCTCGATTTGCTTTATCCTGAGGACTTCTCATGGGAAGCACTGATCATCTGTAGCAACTGGAGGAGAAGTGACTCAGAGGCTAGTGTGTTCGTTGGGCCTGATACTGGAGCTGGGCTGAAGGAGGAATTCCCCAGCAGTGAGATGTGGTGAGAAGTCAGGATGGGGAGGAGAGGTGTGAGTGGGCAGGAGCGTCACTGGCAGAGAGCGGGAGGTAAGGCAGAACCTGTCTGTATGGAATTTGGAAACCAAATAGGAAATTGTGAATTGGGTCCCAAGATAAGGAACAGCGCCAGTAGTCCAGGGCACTGCTGATAACGGTGTAATGCCAACTACTTCCAGATAAATAGTCATTCAGGACTGCTGCTTTATGTTGTGGGAAGGATCTTCCTGGGGCAGGGGAGATGACAGAGGGCAAAAAATACAAACTTTCTATTATGATCAAGTTCTGTGTGCCCCCCAAAGTTTAACTATTGTTGAACGTGGCTGATTTTTGTTTCCTCTTTTGTTCTCCCCTGTTCTCCTTGGATGTTTTTCTTTCTCCCTTTTTTTCAGTGTCATATCTGCTGCCTGACTTGCTGGTGTCTTCTCTGCACCATGCAACCTGATCCTAGCGTGAAATCCAAGGCTTGGAGAAGTGCATTTTGAGGGTGTAGTGCTCTGTGGTTTATGCAGGTTCATGTTTCCCTAAGTTAGAACAAACCCTGTAGACTGTCCCTGCACTGCTATAACTTTGCTGCAGACAAAGAGGCTTTTTTTTCAGGGCTGCCTCTTATCAGTGGGTTTATCTTGTCAGATTTGAATGGGAGAAGAATAGTTTTATGAAAACAATAGAAGGGGAAAGTTACCTGATGTGTTCAGAGATCTAGGAAAAATATTGTCTGCAGAATGGCTTTAACTTCTGAGATTCTTTTGTGTATGGAAGATTGCTGTTTCAAGGCTAAATACAATTCAGTGAGTAATGGTTTGATACTTCCTCAGTGCGGCCCTGTTTCCCATTTGTGGTGTTCCAACAGCGTAGATCATCTTTCAAGGTTCCCTGAAGATTTATTTTTTTTTCACCCACAAAGAGCCTGTTCTGTAATAGCATTATTCTGGGGAAGGAGTTGTGTTTCACAGATTGTACAGGATGAGTAGCATCATTTCAAAATCTTTGTGAACAGAACTGAAAAAACAAAGCTCCAGCGAGAGCTCCAGGATGGATTTGTCTTTCATGCAGTGATTTACATCTTGCCTTACTGGAAAGACAAATAGAGGAGGCTTCATATTTTTTATTTTCTATTTCTCAATAGAACATTTCATTTGAGTGTGATAAAAGATAAATTCTCTATACAGCTGCAGCCATGTCTAAGGAAATAGCAAGGATTTTTTGGAAAATGTAGTGGCTAGGAAGGTTTCCTCATTATGTAAGATCCTGATATTGAATGTAATGCCATCATACTCCCCAGAAGTAATACTTTTAAGTATGTAAGGTATGCATCCCCCAAAAAAAGTCAAGATAATTTGAATGAGATATTTTCAGTAACGGTTTGTGAGAGGTGTTGCAGTAACTTCACCTGAAGAACGTGAAATTTGGATTTTAGTGTAAAAATGAATACAAGACAGTAATTTATTTACCTAAGAAAATCTGGGAAAAGTGGTAGAACTCTGAATTTTTACAGATAAGGGCAAATGATACTGGTAAACCTCTACGTAGAATCATCTTTGTCACAAAATCAGTGAAGGTTGCCTAGAATTTGTTGAAAGTAATGTTTGTTTTGCTAAGAATGTATCCAGGGAATAGATGCTCAAAATGTATTCCCTCGTTGTGACAGATGTGGTGATTCTTTAGATCCCAAACTTCAGCCATGCAAAGCTGCTTTAAAGTCTTGTTAATGGGGTCTCTTAACCCAGTATGCACCACAGATGCTGCTGCGATATCGTCACATCATCATGGTGCTGAGTATGTTAAAAATAGTTGTAGAAAAGCTTAATCTAGACAGATAAATGTGAATCTTGCATCATTTTGTGATTTTTTTTCTTACATAGATCTGCAGTAATGATAACTATATACACATGACAACTCATCATTTAATTGATTATAACAATTAAGGGATATGGCAGTTCTTTGTGCAATTTATGCGAATGAACTTTGTGTTAACCCATTAAACAGTTGGGAGTGGGTCTCGCTGCTTCATGAAATGTTTTTTAAAGGGGAGACTGGTCTTAGTGTTTCACTTTTTTGCATATTGCGGGTATCGTCTGTAGTGCTTTCATACCCAACATTTTCTCTTCCTTTGTTTTTCTTTTTTGTTTTCAGTGTTATGTTTGATTACTTTTGAATCTTTTTTACTTAGCTGTTTATGCTGTTAAACTCCATCTTTTCTTTTGAATTTTATTCAACTTAGTTGTATCGAGACTAATCAGTCTTGCTTTCTGGCTGTTACATAAAGATCATATTGTTACAAAATTAATCTTTGGATAAGTCTACAACTATGGTCTGAGGAACCTACTGTGCTAGTGAAATGGTTTTATATATGAATTTTTCAGCTATTAGTGGTTTTGAGTTTTTGTAAACCTTACAGAAAAAAATTCTGATTGCAGTGCCATAAACATTAGTATACGTTTATACACAGTTACAGTCTCTTTGACTTCAAGACGGTATTTTCCTTGTTCATGAAAGTTTGCAGTGTTGGGCATTTATGCTTATGAAAATATTCATTATAGTAGAAAAGGGAAAAAAGGACACCACTTCGGCCAACAAATATTTCAAAACTCTGTGATGTATTTAAGAAAAATATCTCCTTTCCCAAGTTTAATAAATGCGTTAATTTACTGTTTATCTCACCTAATGATCTTGTGATATGGGAAATCAGTGTCTTTGCAAATGAAACATGGATGAGTGAAAAAATGCATTCATCTTCTTAGGCATCATCTGTTCCATTGACAGAAGGCACAGATGTGAAATTTATCTCAATAATTAGATTTATAATTATTGTATCATTCTCAGATTGATAAATCATTGCTCTTTGTGGCATGTTATTTGGAGCTACAGTTCATGCAACAGAAATAGGTTTAATCATTGAATGGTGATTGTAAGCGTGAGACTTTTTCACATTATGCTTATTTATTATAAAAAGTGTATGGCAAAGAAACGAACTGCAGTCATAGACTCATAGAATGGTTGGGGTGGGAAGGGACCTCAAAGATCATCTAGTTCCAACCCCCCTGCCATGGGCAGGGACACCCTCCACTAGACCAAGTTGCCCAAAGCCCCATCCAGCCTGGCCTTGAACACTGCCAGGGATGGGGCCTCCACAGCTTCTCTGGGCAACCTGTTCCAGTGCCTCACCACCCTCATAGTAAAAAATATCTTCCTAACATTTAATCGAAATGTCCCCTCTTTCAGTTTAAACCCATTACCTCTTGTCCTGTCACTCCCTGCCCTTGTAAACACCCCCTCTCCAGCTCTCCTGTAGGCCCCTTTAGGTACTGGGAGGCTGCTATAAAGTCTCCCCGGAGCCTTCTCTTCTCTAGGCTGATGAACACCCCCAACTCTCTCACCCTGTCCTCAGAGGTTCTCCAGCCCTCTGATCATGTTCGTGGCCCTCCTCAGGACTCGCTTCAGTCAAGGAGGAACATTTTGTAAATGACTGTACAGGAGAATGCTGATCTTTGCACAGAACAGCGAACATGCAAGCCTGAAAAGTATCCATGGTGCATTTTCTTTGGAAACTGCTGTCATTGCCATTATCCAGTACGATCGTAGACTTCCTGGACATGGCCACAAAACCAACAATAGCTCTGATTTTTCATGGGAGATTGGGAAATAAAGAAACAAAGTAGCAGAATCTCAAAACATCCATATGTGGCACATGCTGTATTTCTGATGCTAATGTCTTGTTTCCTCTTGTTTTTGCCCACAGTTGTAGAACAAGCAGCAGGAAGAGTTTGATGAGCAATGGCCAGTCTCCAGCTCTGCCTCGGCCTCATTCACCACTCTCAGCTCATGCAGGTAATTTTTATATCTATGCTACTACTGCTGTTGTTAAATTCTTAAAATGTCTGTATGAGGAAGAGAAAACAGACAAATTGTCTTTTCCACTATTCTTCTTTCCACTGTTTGTAATAGCAAAAGGTTGCGTATCATTCCATCCAAATTTGTTATGTTTAGATCCATAAGTCCTATGTTAGGGTCAGAAGCAGTCCAGAAATACCTAAAATGGATCAGGTAGCTATTTTTCATTTCCCCACCTTGCATTCTCACATTCTGATGCACCTCAAGCACTTAAAGTTTGAATGAAAGTCCATAAATATTTTATTGATAATGATTGTCTTCATTTTAGACAGGAACATTTTTAGCATATCAAAACACATTTCTTCAAATGTTTATTGTCTTTTTATGATTTTTGGGTATTGGCTGTAACTGCATGCCAAAAAGAAAGCCCCACACCATTCCTTGTGTAAGCAATGACACTGAATACTTTGGAGAACTTCTCTCAGTTGATTTGTGAAGAGGATGGTGGGTTTTGTAAGGCATCTCCAGTCTTCTTGCAGAAGCAACATTAGGGAAAATATGATGGTGGAGTGTTTTTTTCAGTCTGAGCAGCAGGCTATTGCAGCCAGGTATCCTGACAACACAAAAATATGTGAGGAGTTCAAGGCGGCAGAGCATTTGAAAGAAGGAAAAAAAAACCCCAAAACAAAAAAAAAAAAAAACAACCAAAGAAAAACATGTTGCAGACTATGCATGAAATGTTGGAATGTTTAGGATCCCTCTCTGGATCCCCCAAATGAGAGATCACCATTTGGAACAGGGGATCTGTGGTCACCACAGAAAGAGGCTTTAGTTGTGCTGTGCTGTCTTGATGAAACCAATAGCAATGCCTGCTGTGAGAACTAGCGTGTCTGCTGCTATGAGTGACTATACCACCCATTTGGAAACTGATGACTTAGACCAGCGACGCCTAATAGGCTGCAGAAGTATGAAGTGACCAGCATGCATTACCCGGGACCTGAATATAGGTTGCATATTTGATAAATGCTGAAGAGTTCCTGTCTGGCAGTGGACTCGCCCTTGCAGCAAGTTGCTTCAAACCGTAAAAGCGGAATAATACTGCTGTTGACAAGTGGCTCTGAAGGTGGAAAACTAATACTATAAGGATTAAGACAGGTTAAGTGTAAGCTGTTCTTTTCCTTTACATACCCAGCAGTATGTACTCTGTATTCAAAAACTTACTGTGGAAATTCTGCAACTTCTCCAGTTACCCAGGAGACTGGGTAAGTTCTCATAATGCTGGTGTTCTCCCAAGGTATGTGTGCCGAACACTCCAGCAGCACCAGGCAACTGCATGCATGTGTTGAAAATTTGACTGTGTCTGGCCAGCTCCGGTATTGGCTTGCCTCTATTATGTGTAATTAATTATGATAAATATTCACACAGCCATTGTCTCCTAGCTCAGCTGGCAAGTGTGCCTAGACTGGTCCCCTGAAGGGGCAGTTCGAAATTAAAGCATGCTCAGAGTAACCCTTGACAGTTTTCTGCTTTGTCTAGTGATCAGTTAGGTACTGCTTGGAATTGACTTGGTAGGCAAATTTGTTTGGTTTGGTTTTTTCCTAATTTGTGCTTTGAATCACTGAATATCATCCTGATTCCCACAAATAATAAAAAAAAAGCGAATTCCATGGTTAAAAGCTCAGCAAAGCCACGTGAGTTACGAATTTTCATCTACATACATAGTAGGAATTCAACATGTCACGTGTTGAATGCATATAAATTCTTGGTAATCTCAGACTTAAGAGATACTCTGGATTTTTAGCGATGCTGTGTCCTTGTGTTGTCAGAGCCACCAGGTCATAACTGCACTGGCATCTGCATGCTCAAGTGACCTCCCTCCTCCTGTGGCAGCCTGTGTTGGAGGCCTGGTTTTCTGCAAAGGGCAGAAGAGAAATGTTGCAAGAGACAGGTTGTGCTATACAGCCCACTGGCTTTATTCCTCTTGGCAGTCCTTGGTGGGGAGGGATTTCTGCAAGTCACAAAGAGGCCTCCTTGAGTCCACTGAGAGAACCTGGTGTATCTCCTGTCCAGCTAAATGATTTTAGGGTCTTTCTTGACCTTGTCTGGAAAGTAGCTAAGAATAGTGAGATTCTACTAGAGAGGTTCTCTGAATCAGTGTTTATTTTGTAGCCTGTACCAGACCTTCTGCCAGGAGCACGTACTATGAGCTTGAAGTCTTAGAGGGACTGGAGATGGCCTTCACATCTTTCTTACTAGTGTTTGCTGTTGGAAGAGGAAACAGTAGAAGCAGAAGAGGGAAAGGGAAACAAAATAGTTGCCAATCCTAGAGGAGGATGGAGCAAGCTAAATATGCAGCAAATTATCAGTGCTTACATGCACTGAAAACGGGTTTATTCATTAGACTATGCTTGGCTGAAGCATGATAACAACATGCATTTTTGGCACATACGTCCTAGTAAGGTTATGCAGAATATGGAGGACATTGGAGAGGTCCTGCTCTAGAAAACCTTTTCTTGCAGGTTGTCAGAGTTCAGTTTGGTACAAGGAGTCTGCCCAGCTGCGTACAGGTCCAACAGACGAGGCTACCTGGATGTGAACAGCTCATCTAACTGCATGTGCTGTTGCGCAGTTGTTTGCCACTGGACCGTCACAAGGGAAAGAGTGATTCCTGGATCTGCCTTTGAAGGGGCCAAGTCTAACTGATGGCAGACCTGAGAACTTGACTCACTGAGCACTCTTTTAATCCCCCCTGTCCTTAGAAACATTAAGCTCCTTCACATCGCACCTTTTGGTCATGCTTTTCTCACACAGTTCTATGCAGCAGTCCTCTTGACTGTAGGAGGAACAGGTTGTAGCAAACCCAGGCTGTCAGTTTTTCTAGTGTCTTCAGTCCTATTTCATCTTCTCAGAGTCCGTATACATTCACTGGGAGGTACTCTCTTTCCACTTTTCTCTCCTTCCTTTCTGTTGTGTCTGGTTTTGTTACTATGCTTATCCCTTCAGAAAAAAACCTGACATGTTTCTGTGAGTCTTTAAACAAATCAAAAGCACTGGTGAAGACATGTGAGCTGAGTTGCACTTTACTGTGCTCTAGTCCCCTCTCTTACCTTCCCTTGTTCCTTGGGGACCTCAGGTACCCTGTTGAAAACACAGAACTTTCTTTTGATTCTGGAGTGAGGAGAGGTAGTGCTTTTACAGGTCCTTTGCAGTACTTCAGTAGGAAGACGAGCTATTTTGAGCACAGATAGTTAATGTTAATTTCTCAGCCATCGGGGTCCTGGGTCAAGCAGAAGTCTGTCTTGTGTTTCTCATTCAAATGTGATTGGAAATGCAAGTTTCGGTCTTCTTTTAATAAAAGGGGAGAGTCTGCTGTTGCCCTTACTGAAAATAGTCCATTAGATGCTCTTACTTGAAGTGAAGAACCTAGCTCATTTGTGTTTGAACGAACAATCTTAGTTGTTATTGCAGGACGTTATCCCTTTAGTATAGGCTATTCAAGCTGAAGAGTATCAAGACTGTCAGTCTGCAAAATCCACCCAGGAACAACTTCTATTAATCACCGTCTTAATAATATTCAGTGTTATTCTTCTTGTGTAGTCCTAATTGTTGGCATTGAGGCAATGCCAATTGTTGGCAATGCCAAGATTGTTGGCTTTGCTTGGGAATTCAGTGCTTCAGAGGTACCTGAAGTCAGTATTTAACATTCCTTGTGAGGACATCCTTGGATCTACAAACAACCTGTTCTCTTCTATGTGAATTCATTGCTTGTTGGGCAAACAAGCAAAACACGTACTTAGTTACCTTTTGTTTGCATCTCTTTCCTGAGCTGAGTTTTATTTGGATGGCTTGTTTCACCTACCTCTCTTTTTTTTTCCCCCAAGACCTCACATCTCTGAGGGCAAAAAAGTGCTGTGCATCCTCTGTGTCTACTGAGGCAAGGTGTACGAAGGCATGTTATGAATCTCATTGTGGAGCTCTCTTAGAGTGCACTGCACTAAACTCATGCCAGTATCTGTGGCTTTGCTCAAGAATGTTTTCATCTTCGATCTCTGCAGAGCAATCATTTAGAGGTCTGACTGCACCTTCAGAAACAAAGTGTCATTACCTCAGACCTCCTGAAGAGCTCACGTTGTGACCAGGTTATTGTAATGACCTGGAGTGGAGTTAACCAAAACAGACTGGATGTGAGCTGTATTGCTCTATTTTTGAAGAAGAGCTTCCTGAACATAATCATAATTCTTTGAGGTGCATTCTATACCCACATTCTTCCTTGTAGTCCCATATTTCTCCCCGATTCAGTCTGAACTGAAGACAGTGGCTGTTCCCTACTTTAGATAGACATCCTTTGAGGAGCACCAGTGGCCAAAGTTTAGGATGGTGATAATTGCCCCATAAGAGAAAGTCATGTAGAGGTCTCAGGCAAATTTCTCCCCTGCTCCCCGATTTTGTTTGCTCTGGAAATAATAGAGGATTGTTCCTGAACAGATGTTATTAATCTTCATAGATTCAAGCTGAATTGGACAGACACTGAATAACATAAAGTTTGTTAACTGTTAGCCTTACCATCTCAGTCATTCTCAAATTCATGTGGTAGTATGGGAGGGAGAGCCAAGTGAGACAGCACTACACTGATGAAGTACATACATTGTACAGGGTGCAAATGTACTGCTGTCTTAGGTTAGTTGTTCGAACATCCTTTGCCTTTAGTAGCTGGGCTGGGAACTATTAAACCTGCTGAAAGATCCTTTTAATTTTTGCCTGAAGTGTGGGTACGTTTGGAATTCCGGGAATCGAAGGGTTGCAGCATCAGCTTGGACATCATCTGGTGCCCTGGTCATTAATGGACTTTTCCAGCTCACTGCCTGCTGCTGCGTAGGCAGGTCATCTGCACCACCCCTCCTGCAAAGTGAGTGATTATAATCTCAGCAAGTCAGGGCATTCAGGTGTCCCCACCTCAATAGTCACAGGAGCTTCCTGTGGGTGATATTAACCCCTAGTGATTAATAGTCACATGTGGTGCTGTTTAATTGTATCTGCTGTAGGAACAAGATTTAGCTATTAGGAGCAATGCTGTACATCTTACTTGTCTGTATTTTAGTAGAATGTTTCATGTGGTGCCACTAAGGTGACAGGTGCTAGTACAAGAATTGCGAGAGAAATAGGAAATTATTTAAATGGAAGATGATGAGGGCTGTGCTAAAATGAGAAATAACTGCAGGTTATCAGTAGAGTACTCAGATTTTGGTTTTGTGGCCAGACTTTTTGAATCTTCTCATACTCATTGGTATAAAATTACTATAGCTGATGTAAATTTGGAAGATACCCAGTATGGAACAGCACTGGGAAACTGTTGAAGTGACTAAATGACTGAAGTGACTGGATAAAAAAAAGTATGAAATTATATAGCAACATGCAGCATTTTGTGCTGGAGGACTGGTAGCAGAAATGTCTACAGTAAGATGTGGACTCACCTATTATAAGGAATTCAGGGAAGGACTTGACTACATTTTCTGGGTCAGATGATGTTTGCAAGGACCAATCTAGTGTAGCTTTGAAAATCAGATCTTTGAAGATGTATAAAAGAAGTAATTTTCAATTGAATTTGGGAAGATTTCATGCTACTGTACAATGTCCTAGTTAGATTTAATCTGGCATACTGTGTGCTTTTATGGTCATGCATGTTCGGCTGGGATCACATGGGGAGAAAGGCTGGTAGGATAGAATATGAGAGCTTCTTGTGTAAGACTGAAAGACTGTTCCTTGATTGCCTTAGCAATAGGAAGACTGAAAAGCCTGTGTTGTCATCTAGATTGGTCAGTGGTGTTTTCCTGATGGAACGGGAAGAGAAATACATGCTGGCCATATATACCAGAACATGAGGGTTCCTGGAGAATTGTCCACTGAGTATGGCAGGGACAAATGAACCTTCTTTTTGGATTCAGTAAATTTGTGAATGGCATCACATGACGCAGGTGCCTAAAAGTAAAAGTTAAGGCCAAGGAGGTCTGCTTGCAATCCTTTTTCTAAGATTTTTTTAGGTCTGCCCTAGACCTCTCTAGGCAGATACTGCTAGGTGCTGACTGCTAATACTCTTCTCTCACTGCATTAAGACTTGTTTGATAGACATACTTTAGCTACGTTGAAGCGTAGTAATGAACAAAGCTGTTCGTACCACATATTTTAGTTGTGTTAGGCTTTGAATCGCATGTCAGGCATATGTGTGTACATCAAATTTAGACGGCTTTTTAACTTAAATCCTGTGGGTTTTGTCCGAGGTAGGCGGTAATGAGTACTGGTTTACTACAGTGTGTTTGAAGTAAAGAAGAATCTCCCTCATAAGCAGCTTCTGTGCTATTCTGCTTTAGCTTCAGTCTGCATTGATTGGATTTTGGGGAAAAGAGGACTAGATTTGTAAATGAATGAAGCCTTAGTGTGTGTGCATGGTGAAATATGGGAATGCTAAAAAGTAAAGATTAAAAGCAGGATTCTGAATATAGTTTTTTAAATGAAAAATTTATTTACAGAAAGGAGAATAATACAATATTTCAATTTTTCTGACTTGTCACATGTAGAATAATAGAAGTGGTTTTGCTGAAATAAAACTTATTTAATCTTGCTTTTGAGTAAAGCGAAACTGTTACAGCAATTTCAGAGCATCTTCTACTAATGTAGGGATAGGAGAGGACAGTGTTAAGTCGTACATTTCATGCAGATAGAACTGACTTTTAAATTAAATCCCATTAGAACATGGCACTGCAGGTATTTTAGGTAGTGGCCAGAACGTGCAAAGCATCCTGGCGAACAGATTTAAGGAGCATGCAAACCTTCCTTGCTGTTACTGGGGAAAGTTGTTTGGTGTGAAGCATAATTAATGCAGGTTTTGAAATAGCTTGAGCTCCTCAGCTCTGAGTGGATCTCAGTGGAAAGCGCCAGCAGAAGTATTCAGAATGATTCTGCTGCCCAGCTGTGTGTTCTGCTGCCTGGCACTGTTAGGTATGAAAGCCAGACCTGTAACTGTTGGTGGATGGTTTCTTTACTTCGCAGTGAAGTAAACTGACACAGAGGAAGATGTGACCCATTGTTGTATTGCGTTACTGTGGTGCTGATGTATTCTGATTCAGTTTAAAAGACCATCAAATAATGACATCAAGCCTTCAAGCTGGATTGATCATTGATCCATCGGGAATTTGGGATAACAATTATCATTAATTGTTTTTTCCTCACAGTCATTGGATCTGAAATTCTTTATTTTTTAAGTAGACAGCTATTAAAAATACATTAATAATATTCAGTGACCATAACACATGCCTTTTTAAAAATATTCAAAACATCTTCTTTCTGTGGCAAAGACGCAGGACTTCTTGAAGCTACTTGCAAGACAATCACAATTTAATTAGTCTCGATACGGTTTTCTTAACAATAGCTGCTTGCAAAATGAGCTACCCTATGTGTTGTCATGGGGTAGAGTATTGTTTTGTTGTGTTGATTGCCTATTCATTGTGTCTCCCAGAGGATGCTGGAGTTAATTACTTACCTAATGCCTGACCACCAGTCAGGTTTACTTTAGCAGGTCAGAAACTGGACAGTAATCTCAGCAGCATAGAGGTACCTTAGGACTAAAACACGCAACAGCCAGCAGATCCCAAAGAACAGCGGGATTTGACTAATAAGCAGGCGGTGCACATATGGACAGAGAATTAACTGGCACTGGCTTTTATTTGAAAGTCTCCCAGGTATTGACTTGCAGATGGGTGGATGAATGCCTTGATGGATGAAGGTCATATATAGGACTCTGCTTCTAACCTGTCTTGCTTTTCTGGAACACCACACCTTAAACCTGTAGTTGCATTAGCTGTTTCTCCGGTCATTTGGGGTTTGGATTTTCATTCTCTGTTTCCAGGCTTGTCTGAGTTCTTAGACTTCTAGGTAAACCCACAGGATTTAGTATCCAGGTATTATGTATATGGCTTTACCAGTGTTGATAGATTAAAAGCTTGTTTGATATTGGAAATGGTGCTTACAAGTTAATTTTCCTAGTAACAGGATCTGATGCTCTTCCTGAGTAAGACTTTGACTTCTTCAGGTTTTACCTGCAAGGAAGTGATCTTTGTTGATTCTAGTGAGGTAGTTTGCAGTATTGTGTCTCATCCAGTCCACTCCAATCACTATAAAATTACTGCTTTTTCCCACTATATTTTTGCTTCCACTTGAAGTTTACACACATGTTCTGACTAACTGATAGCTAGGCATGTCCTTGATGTCTGTTAAATATGTGTGTGTATATCCATATATAACTTTAAAATAGCTATCAGAGGGAAGAAATTTGTTTACAGTCCCCCAGATGCTGGTTTGTCAAATTATTGTCTGTCAAAAGCTGTTTATGTCTCACTGCATTACGCCTAATTCACTGCTTTTCTGCCAGAGATTGAGGCTTTGTCTTTTTTTCCTCTTATCTAAGTCCCTGACACACTCCAAATTATAGCTAATTTTCTCTAGTGCTAACATTTGTGACCATGTTTTATCTGTACAGTGTTACAATTTATTTTTTCTTAGCTTATCTTTATTAAATGAGCTCTGGCAGCAGCAAAAGAAATCCATTTAGCTGTTAAACGAACTGTTCTCTCGGTAATTTGGTGGTTGCAGTTCAGGACAGTAATAAATTTTGTTGGTCCCCAAATAAAGATTGAAATCTGTGCCACATATATGGCTTAAGATTTGCTCTGCTTTCCCCCCTTCAGGGAATGAAAATCCTTGCCACCTTGAAATTATCAAGGGCCCTCAGAAGTGTCTGAAGGGTAATGAAAAAGCTGGGGTCTTGAAGGGGAGGAGGGAATGTCAGCAGGACATACTTCAGCTGTGATAGATAAATGGGTAAAAAAGAGTTGGACGTATAGGCCAGCAAGAGTGGAATCCTTGTCTCTCGGGGCTGTGGTAGGAGCAGCTGTGAAGATGTGATTTAAGCACAGCTTAAAAAACATCTTGCATCTGCTTCTAGGCAAGAAGGAGATGGGGGGTGGGGGAGTGTTCTCTGCATTTGCTCCCGAATGGCTCCATGATTAGGCTTTCTCACATAGAATTAATGGAATCTGTTAAGGACATCACTATGATAAATGCAGTGTTAATTCAAAAATTTGGGTAGAAATCACAGCCACTTGAAGCCTTTTTAAGGACTTGCTCTATTGTATTGGCGTTTTCACGTGTAGATGATAACTTTCTCAAAAATTAAATGTTGATGCTAACTGGACAACCTTTTTTTTTGATGCTTAATATTGTGCTCTCATTTATGTCCAAAGTTAAAACGCAACAACAAACACATTACTTGCCTGTTTTTGAGCTAGGGAAAAAAAAAATCACAATAAAGCTCTTATGGAAATGGTGTAGAGACTTGTGTAAGGACTAAATCACGCTGATCATTATTTTTCTCTTTTTAGTGTTTTGTGTGATTTTTTTTTAAAAAACTCACCTTATTTCTGACATTAAAAATTATTCTTTCACCCTAATATTACTCAGATTAATTTGAGAATTCTCAAATTACAGGGCTAAACATAGGGTTTTCTATGATTTTTAGTTATTGGATTTTATAGCTCAAATATGAAGGAAACATGAGTTGAAATAAATTTTTATTTCAGAGTTTATTTTTTCAGAGACTGAGAGAGAAGAAATTCTGAACTTTTTAGTTTCTAACCTGTCTGGAAATGCTTGTCTTAGTATGTCTGAATGTTTTTTAGTGGGGGGGTTCTTTTTTTTTTTTTTTTTTAAACTTAATTTTTGTGTATCTCCCCCAACAGGAAACAGTCCTCAAGATAGCCCTAGGAATTTCTCTCCCAGTGCCTCAGCCCACTTTTCTTTTGCACGAAGGTAAGAGGTTGTCTGTAGCATGCAGCATGCATTTTGCATAGAGGAAATGTTGTTGGACCTAAATATTAGAAGATGATTGCAAATACAGCTGTCAAGTCTATCACTTAGAATGACAAGTATTATCTCATTTATATGAACTCTCCTAAACCTGAGCTGCAACAGCGTTGTACTGGATGATTGATACAATGCAATCATAACTTATTTGAATTTTAAAAAAAAAATTAAAAAAAAATTAATGACTTAATTTTAATGGATCCATTTCAGAAACTGTCTCCTCACGCATTGAGACAGAGGGAAATCTTAAGCTACATCTAGGTTTTTTCTTACTTTTCTCTTAACAGTGTAAGAATTGCATCGCTTATAAGAGCACTGTTATAGAGGTCCTGAGTCCAGGGCGTGATTTTACTGGCAGCAGCAGTACAATGACCATAACTTTAATACCTGACCTTGACCTGTTTCACTGTCTATACCACTGAGACGGTCAGCTCTGTCATAGGAGTGTTGTGAGGATTAATTAATGCTAGTAGAACTTCTGAAGATCTAAAGTGAATTTGAAGTGATATATGAAGTAAATTATTATTAAATGAACTGTAACCAAAGTTGATAGCATGTCATGGGAGACTGCCTGTTCATACTAGTGTGGTTCCCTATCACTTAACAGCTTGTCAGCCTACCTCAAATAATATGTTCATTAGCTCTAAGTCCGGGACCGTAGGCAGAGTTTATACTTTCACCCAAGAGTATATCCGCGAAAAAAAAGGAAACTGGAACACTGTGACTTTCTGTATCATTAAGTAGTGCCAGGCATGGAACTTGCATTAGCAATGAGGTAGCACTTGCTGCTATACTTTTACTTCCTTTATTTTGAGAGTTCAGTAAAGTAACACACACAAGCTCTCAAAAGTAAGTGCAAGGAAAAGGCTTAACTCTTTTCAAACGCTTCAAAGGAGAGAGAGCTTGTGTATTCCTTTTATCTGAATAATTCATTTGTGACAGTAGATCTTATCAATCTTTTTAATAGCATATGATGTCACTTTTTTAATCAACACCTTAAAGTTGAGTACTTCTTTGGAATCTACTTCCTCTTGATAGTATCTTTAAAAAAAAAAGGAAAGTATCTCTTCATAGATTACATTTGTTCGTAAGCATATATTTAGAAAGATTCATTAAAACCAGAAATAGCTTATAATGGAAAAAGCAGATGTGAATGTCCGAGCATTACTTAGAAATGCAGGATGCAGGAAGTAGTTTTCCTTTCCCACCCATAATCAACAGAATGTTTAAATCATTATGGTTTTGCAAACCTTAAAATTCAGGAGGAAAAACTTAATTTGTTTACCAGTGTTCCATTTTGATTTTGACCGTTTTAAGAGCCCTGTAATGGGCTTTAAGTAAATTCTTTAATTAAAGAAATGCCAACAAGAAGTTTGTGTGATCCCGAAATACTTTGCCACTTCAGTGAGGTTCAAGAAACTTCTTTAGAGCAGTTTTCTGTGGAAACTGATTGTGTGTTCTATGTTTATAATGAAAATGCTTAATGACACTTAAGTTTAAAACAGCATTAATGTAAAATTTTCTTACGGATCTGGTATTTGTGTTGTGGTTATCTTCGTATAACCAGTGATAGGATGCATGTTGGGTGTTAAAATGACCCGTGGTTAATGAGAGCAGTTCTCGGACTTGTAACTTTATGCCTTTTCTGTTATGTTTTGTCAGTTTAGTGACAATGTAATGGAAGGGAAGGACAGAGTGTGTGTGAGAGAGCAGGTTGAAGGAGCAGAGACAGGGTGGTAGAGGTGTGTGGATATGCCTTTTCCATCCACTGGCTGGGGGCAGTGGGGATACCAAAAAGCTGTGGAAGTGTGAGGAAGGGAGAAAGAAAGAAAAGAAAGGCAAAAGAAATGGTCTGGAAGCTTCTGGTGGGAAAGGAAGGTGGCCTTTTGCTGTTCTGCCAGCCTTCCCCAGGCCTGTCTTCCCACCTTCACCTGCCCACCTTCCTCCAGATGGCCCAAACGGTGGTCTCTGGTAGCCACCACTTGGGCCTCTTCTGTTGGTATGTAAAGTCCAGCATCTACAAGCTCATGGGTGGGTGACAGATCCTGCTTTCCAGAGCTGCTGGGAAGTGAGTAGGACCACGCTGCAGGGCAGGGACAAGCAGTGTATGAGAGTCCAGGGGAAAATGCTGTAGGAGCTTACTGGCCTTTTCTCCCTTCTTCCATTACAGATCCCTCCTATTGTCCCACCTTTGCTACCCTGTATAGTATCCCATCCCCACATTTGACAGCGTGAGAATTCTTTGTGTGAGAATTGCTATGTGATGCAGGAATCCTGTTCAGTATAAGTTACTCAGTAAGGAATTACTTTGTCTTACAGCTGCAGAATATATGGGTCTCACCCATGTTTAAATACCTTCAAAGTTCTTGTTCTTTCAACTATGAACATACCTAGCTAGCGCAGCTAAACTAAAAGGAAGAGAAAACTCATTTGGGAATTGTTCGTTCATCTGGAGGCAGCTCAAGCATACCTGGGGAGAGGGGGAAAAGGAAGGTGTATTAATGAATTAAAACCAAAGATATGGAGGAGGAGGAAGTTTTTTTGCAGAGTTCAGTCTCTGATATGGTCAGCAGTCCCTCTAGCACATGTTCTTTTTGCATTTTAACACTAACTGTATACTGTAGTTTCTTTTCTCTCAATGCATATATTCAAAGTCCCAGAGACTTGGGTTGTAGCTTGTGGATGGATAAATTGGAGTAGCAAATAAGGCGTTAGAATGCAGAGAAGCAAGGGGTTTTTGGACAGTTATCTTGAATGGTAGGGAAGCTTCATCAACAGGTTTAAGATTCCTGATTTGGCATGACTTCAGTTCTCCTTCATGGAATTATACGTCCTGTGTAAATCAGACCTGAGAGATGATGTTTTATACTGACTGTAAAACAGAGTTTCCTTTCTCCTTTTCCCCACTGTCATACTGTTTGTTAAGAAAAATGTGTCCTGTTTTGCTATTTATGTATTATTTTGCTTTTTTATCATATTTGATACAATTGTACTCCAGTCATGGGCACCGAAATGACAGGTAAATGCTACCTCCTCAAAAAGCCAAACACTGCTCCCATAGTTGTTTTTTTGAGTTTGTCACTTTGAATGTTCAAGTTCCATGTTGTCTGTACATAGCTCACCTCAAGCAGTGAAGGACAGAACTTGTGTTTCGTTTTGATTTTATTTTTTTTAAAATTCTGAGTGAGCATGTTTTTTGATGTGAAATTGTTTTTGCCTGATATACCTATCTAAAATTTAACAAGTTTTTAATTTGCTTACCATCAATTTTCATCTGATGGACCTGAGAGTTGCGAAGACTCTGGACCGTTTTTGCGTGAGAAACCAATTCTGTGGAACTGCTCATTCACTTTCTGATTGTTTCATCTCAGGTTTTTAACTAGAAAAACAGCGAAAATATTCCATAAGCTAAAGTCATTGTTGCTGAATGCATGTTTTTTGTGGTCCCCTGTGAAAGTTTATTCTTTATTAAAAACCTTGCTTGTATCATGCTTTTGGAATGCAGTTTTACAGAGTAGTGCTTCCACAGATGTCTCTGTATCAGGCTACTGCAGTGTTCATTTGACTAACCTCGGTTTCACAACAGGACTGATGGTCGCCGTTGGTCTTTGGCTTCTCTGCCTTCTTCTGGCTATGGTACAAACACACCCAGCTCAACTGTTTCTGTAAGTATCCACTTCGCTGTGCTGATCGATCTCTGTTACATGCTGTATCTTAAATGTAGCTTGCTTCTCACAGGAGGCAGAAATATATGTTTTGTTACTGTTGATAGTCTGAATTAATTTGGGATGCAGAATGGCTTTACTTCACTGAAATAGAAGAAACTTGAGGCAATGTGTGCTTTGCTTAGAGACGTGTTTTGGCAGTGAGGAGTAGTGTTTAACTGCCCCCTTTTTATCTGTGAGGCAGTAGATGGGAGAAATAATGCTTTATTTTAACCATATGGTAGTTAGGTATCAATTCTTAAGTGAAGTTGGCTTGATAACAGAACGAGAAACCACTCTACGATGTGATTCATCCATCCTAGGTAAGACTGCTATCTTAAGATGGGATGAATCATGCATTTGCATGTCTTGTCTTTGGCAGTAGTGAGGTGTTAGTATATGGTAATAGGTTAGATATTTAGCATTTTAGATGCCTATAATTAGAATAGCAGAATCCTTTGGGATATATAAGAAGATAAATACAAATCTGATTTGCTAATTTTTGCCTGTCGGAGCAATCCTTTTGATATGATCTTCTATTAGCCCCCCTACCATGCATGTACGATCTGACTTGACATGCGCCATGGCAGCGCATGAGATCCTCCTTCAATACTTAGGAACTAGGCAGTTGGAGAAGTATGAATCTGTACTCTTGCACACCTCTATACTGGAGAAGTAATACTGGGTTGTGTCACAACCTGCAGCTAAGCTGTCTGTTAGGATAGTCACACCTGAGAAGACTGGGGAGATAAGGCTGTGGAGGAAGCCTGCGTTGGAAAGAGCAAATAGTTGGCGTGTTGACAGTTACATTACATCTTCTGCAGTAAAGGTTGGTCCTTGTGGATCCAGCTATGACTCTTCGAAAATTGCTTTGTATCTTTAGCCTTGTTTTTTACCGATAGGGTTGTGTCATTAAAAAACATACTGCTTTATGCATGATACATATTGATGGACACCTGATACCTGACGTTTTAAGGATGCTTCTTTTACCTTTTAAGTAAGCTTTCTCTTCCCCTGGGTGTGTTCTGTTTCTGTTGTGAAATAGTTGAGTTCGACATCCCGTACACTGATGAAATGTGACCATTTTATGTTGTGATCAACTGTTACGTTATTTTTGTCTACAAAGGCTTCTGGAAAGTCAAATCAATTCTAGCTGACTTCCGACCAAGCTGAGGGATTTCATGTATCTTAAGAACTGTTCCTCAGCAGCACTGATGTTTGACCTCTGCTTTCCCTTCTCTGTAGATCTTATTTTTGCCAAGCATATGGCTTGGTTTCACATTAATTCGCTAACCACTTTCCATAGTACATGTTTGTACACATCTCCCTGGAACTAGATCAAATATGCTGTGCTCCTCACTTAAAATATATTGATGTAAAGGAGGTTATGTCAGATAATAAGTAATTGCCATAGCAACCCCATCATTATTATAAGAAACAGGCTTGTGCTAGAAAGGAAATGAAAAGCTGTGTCAGAAGCATATCAAAACACAGTTTTAATTTTCAGTCCCTACTCATATACTTTTTCTTTGACATCTTCCATTTTTAAATGGCAATTCTAGTTCATATACTTCTTTCCCGCCTGAGTTTACTAACTGCTGTATGCATACTGGAATGTGGAGCAGTTCCATACAATTTTTGCATTTCTTCTGAAAAAAATACAGCTCTGTCATTTATGGGCTTAAATATCTTAGACTGTTATTGAGTTGTCACTTGATATTTCATGGAATCATAGAGTCGTTTTAGTTGCAAAAGTTCTCTGAGATGATCAAGTCCAACCATCAACCTAGTAGTGCCAAGTCTACCACTTCCTGACTAGGCTACATCATATAAATATTTAAATAGATGTCTACCCTAGCATTAAATAAACTGTTTCTGACTTGTGGAAAGAAACTTGTTTTTCCAGTAAGTTTGAATTTTGTGGGAGAAACAATCAGTAGGAAATTCATGCTGTGTGTTTCTTATGGTTAGTTGTACCCAGGAATCCTCTACTGCTGCTGAGCCCTGCAAAAGCACTGGGACAAGCTTTACATTTTAAATCTAGATGCTGTTTCTTTGCTTCGTAGCAGAGATGCTTTCCACTTTTTTTTTTTTACCCACTGGATGATATACACGAATCGGAAGATGAAAGCTGGAAGTGTGCCCATCTAACTGGTTTCATATACTTTGAGCACTGTGCAACCTCCTCCTCCACATTCTTAAAAATTCTTAGTGGCAATGAGAGACTACTTCAGACACAGTAGCCTAAGTGTACATACAGAATGCATCCCCAATGCTGGATAAATAAGAGTCACATTAATCCAGGTATAGATCAACTGGAGACCAGAAACTGTTTTTACACATCACAGTTTGGCCTTTACAAGCAACTGAAAGACAAAGCTGGTCCAGAAGGGTCTTATGCTCAGGTGAGTGTAACTCACCATTTTTTGTTACCCTGTTTTTTTCACGTTTTTAATATTGAAAGTGAAGACGTTGATGAAATTACTGATTTGAAGGAAGCTCATGGGTTTAGAAGTGGTGCAAGTACCACATATACCACCTCTCACAACAAAGTTGAAATTAAATGAAAATATCTCCTGCTAGAAGAAACTCCTGGTATGTTGTATTCTAGTGAAGTTGGATCAGATCTTGCCAGTTATGAGATGCAGTTGAGATGATTGTGTATCTTCTAGGAGAGCAAGCTTATAAAAATGAAGTGAGAGAATACTCAGTTGCATATTTTTACCAGTAGATCATATTCTCGGGAGCTTATTTGGATGGGGAAGTAGGGTAAGGAGATCAGGAGTGAGACTTGTTGTTACATTAGCTGGTATTGGCTGCAAAATTGTCTTTCTCGGTGTGACAGTAGCTGGTATTGGCTGCAAAATTGTCTTTCTCTGTTGGAACAAGAATTTACATTGCCACGATGCTCTGTGGTGGCGCATATTAAGAATGTTGAAATTTGCATGATTTTTGGACCAGCTGTTCTAGAATGCCAGGAGAACTATTTTTTTTTAAGTTTTTCTGTGAGAATTTGGATTTATACAGAGATGAGAGTTCAGACCTCCATGAAGACACATTCTGTGCCTGTGATGGTCCCAATACAACTGAGAGTTGTTAGCAAAAAGAAGATTCTCACTTTAATTCTGTTGGATCTAGACTCTGTGACATCGTACGTGAGGAAAAGTGTGATATGAGTTACTGTCCTCCTGATGTTCCCAGAATCCCCTGAAGCCAGAGGTAGAGATTGATTTTATAGAAATAGCCATCTGGGAAGGTCTGTACTGGGGCGAGTGTCTCTTATCTTATGGAGCATGGCTGTAGGAAAAATGCCGTGAGGTTAACTGCAGCTAGCTGCCATAGCATAGATAAATCCTTTCTTATCTCACACTGTGTGCTGAATTACGCATGGTAGTGTTCTAAGGCTGAATTTCATAAATGAGTTACTCTGACTCAACAAGTTAGTACCTATCATTTACTGTGGTAGATTCTTGTTGTACATGCTTCTTAGCCTGCAGCAAGGCAAGGTAATGCAATCTTGCTAACTTTAACTTGTTCTGATGAGAATCAGCCTTCCCACATAGACCAAGTTCTGTACAAATTAACCTTTCCCAGCAGTGGCGTTTCTTCTTTTTTCCTTTTAAGAGATGACTTCATGAGATCTAGTGTGATAAGTAATCTTTTCATGAGTTCCTGGGAATTAGGACATACTCAGCCTTTACCACACAAGTTGCCAGGGAAGTATGAAGACTGTCTAATTTCTGTGTTTACCAGCCTGGATATTACCTACTGACCTTAGTGATGTAGGGTAACGTTTATACAGTACAAAAGTTTGTTGATATCCCTCACTAGTGATGATATAGCAAAGGAACTCTTAGTGTCTTGGCCTCCAATAAAAAGAGCAGCCAGGCAGGAGTCCTGGTGTCCTATATGAGAAGACAGATAAGAACAATAATGAGCACATAAAGATTGACATATAGAAGAAACTAATTTTCTTGAAAAAGCCTGCTGGAGACTGAAGAGCTCCAGAAAGATGTACAAGTTTTTGGACTTCTTCCCCTCCACAGGTAAAATAAAGGGAATGTCTGCACGGTACCAAGCAGCTTTGTGTGGACATACGAGGCTATTTGTGAGTGAGCTGTCTTGGAAACTAGTCTTGGTACCAGAAACAGTAGAGCGTTTCTGTCTGCACTCGTCAGTCCGGATTAGTGGGACTAGTTGTTAATGCACTGAACTATGTACGTGTTCTTTACATCACATCCAGGCTCAGGGAAGTAGTTTCAAAGTTCTACCTCCAAACATTAGTGTGGCTCAGATAGCTAGCCAGGCTGCATTATAGACAGTAAAATATGTTAGTATGATCATCTGCACCGCTTTATATAGCGTGGCTTTGTACAAGCAATTTTGCAAGGCTTGCCATTGTGGTAGCACTCCCAGTTTCATACCCATCTGTATCTTTCAATTTTATACTAAGTGGATGCTTTGAGCGTAATCCTTTTCACTGTTGTCAGTCACAGAACCTGTCTCGATATAAGTTCTTTAACTTTGTTTTGAATGTACAGGGGTTTATAAGAAAATAGCATATGTTTTTTTTCAGTGAGAATTTATATTATAGTTAATTTTATTTTTAAAAGCCTCAATAATGTCTTAGATATGGTTAATGAAGCACCTTCATTATATAGACTTAAAATTTGTGTTGTGGCAGTAAGTTTTACTCTACGGTTATCATACTTACACTGCTCTACTCAAATAACTGACTTCCCGCGCACCCTGTTCTAACTATTGTTACGTATTGGTGTATGTTACTGACATCAGATGTCATCTTTGCCTTAGAGGAAATTTGAACTTTTGAAATGCAATGGCTCTTTCTTCTGGGCCTGAAGTAGGGAGGTTTTTTGTACTTACTCTGTACTTAACTCATTAAATTCAGACTAATTACTTTCTTCTTTAAATTGGTACTGAGGCGTGGGAAACTAACTGTAATTTTTAGATTAAATGGCTTATTCATGAGCACTGAATATGATCTTGAAAAAGTTTTTTCACTGTGATAAAAGCTTGTGTTCTGTTCTGCCCTTGTAGTCATCCTGCTCATCCCAAGAGAAGCTACACCAGTTACCATACCAACCAACACCTGATGAACTACACTTTTTGTCTAAACATTTCTGTACCACTGAGAGCATTGCCAGTGATAACAGGTGCAGGACCCCTGCAATGCGCCCTCGATCCCGAAGCCTCAGGTGAGTTTGTCCAAGTGGAAATACAGGTTGGATCTAAATTCATATATTCTAGAGTTTTATACATTGAGTGCATTCACTATTTTTGAAGTTACTGAAGTATGACACAAGAAGTAAACATCTGAGGCTGAATGATAAATAGTTATTTTAAATTCTTCTGATTTTTATCGTGGCTTACTTAAAAGGTTAATATTGTATGCTACATCTTAGTGAAGGCAACTAACCTGCATGAACTGTCTTGATGAGCCAGTTGTCATTCATGTGACTGTGACACTGGTCTCTTCCAGAGTTCAAACTGTTCGCAGAATACAGTCTTTATTTGCAAAAGCCATTCAAAAAGTATTTATATCCTAGGACTATCTGGAAAGAAAAGTGATAAAGAACAAATGGGCAGGCACGAGTGGTATGCACTCATCTGCTTTCTTTAACCAAGACGAACTTCAGTTTCTTGTTTCCCAAAGACTAAGAATCTGCATTTCATTTGCAGTAGCTGTTTGTGTAAGATGTGTTTTATCCAAGATCAGTGCTGAACTGTCAGAATGGTTTAGGTTTAGGAAATGGAGATTAATTTTATGGATAAGTTTTCAAGAACAGAGCATGGGCACAGGCTGCCCAGAGAGGCTGTGGAGTCTCTTTCTCTGGAGATACTCAGAACCCGCCTGGATGTGATCCTGTGCAACCTGCTCTGGGTGATCCTGGTCTAGCAGGAGGTCGGCCGAGATGATCTCCAGAGGTCCCTTCCAACCCCTGCCATTCGTGATTCTGTAATTGGAGGGGAAAAAAGTATTATATTTCTAGTTGTGTGGATTCTTTCAAAAGTTTAAAAATAGTTTCAGAGGTATACAAATCTTAAGGATTGATTTTTTTTTTTAGTGTAATATATTTTAACTCTGTTTTCTGATTATTTTATTTTAAAATCTGTGTAGACTGTTGTGACAAATGTAGTTGCTACCTACGTGAAACTGCATGATTACTAAGAAAAAAAATCCCTTTTCTTGATTAGAAGATTACAGATTGAAACTGTATTGTATTTATTGCCACATATAATTTTTGTCAATATCTGTTATGCTTTTAACAGTTAAAATCTTCCATTTGTTCTCACAGAATGTGTACAAATGTTCCAAAAAAAAGAGCCAAGTATTTTCAGAAAGGGGATTATACACACAAGTATTGCGATAAAATTATGTACCTGCCTTGTCCTCAGTGGATTTGCCTGTGGCTGTCTGTAACAAATTGTCTATACCAGTTAAAGACCTACCACTGTGATGTCTTGTGACAGGTTTTAGTGTTCATTTTTGCCCTTTTAGAAAGCCAAAAGCCAGTTCTTCTGCTTATGTAAGAAACTCCTATGTACATGTTATGATAAAGTCACTCCTAGAGGATAGCATCCCCTTTGTGTGGGTTTTTTACTACACCACATCTTTTAGACCAGACTGGATGACCCAGTGTCACCAACCGAGTAAAATCAGATGGAGGTTTTTCACAGAAATTTATAATGGACAACGAGGCTTATGATAGCAAAAAGCAGTTTTGTACGTTCGCCAAGGCCATGGCTGCAAATGGATTGTTTTCCTGCAAGTCTCATGCTTTTCTTAGAGGCACAGTGCCTCAGCATGGATGGAACTCATGAGTATGTATGCATTGTTTGTAGGAAGTTGCTGCCTTGTCTGCTGGTCAGATTGAAAATAGATTGTTTTGATTTTTTAATGATCTGTTAAAAAAAACAACACTTCTCAGCTTTTTCAGTTGCAGCTAACAGAGTTCTTGGTCAGGTCTTGCTATGTAACCTTCAAAGGGGCAAGTAATGCCACAATTAACTGTTAGATATATTTCTGTTGCCCTTCTGAGAAAAAGGTGATGTTCAAAGTGTTGCAAAACTGCCTGTATCCTGAAGCGTTGTTACAAACTACAAAAATAGCATAGTTAGCAGTTAGCTGTCAAGCACGTAAAATAGTCTTCGAGGCCTGGTCAGAAACAGCAGAATGGAACTAAGTGTACCACTGATGAGAGAGTGTGCCTTCCCAGTGAAGCCTGTGTTGAAGCCACTTTGTTAAAAGTAAACTGTACAAAAATATAATAAGTAATTGTACTTCATGCTGAGACAAGTTTAAAGCTATAATTTGCTTTGCTTTGCAGCCCTGGACGTTCTCCTGCCTGCTGTGACAACGAAATAATTATGATGAACCATGTCTACAAAGAAAGGTTCCCAAAGGTAATGAATTATATTTAAGATACCCAGTATCTAAATTGATAGGCTACACAGGTTTTTAAGTAAGTGGTGTTTTTGTTATGGGAACTAATGATCCAGCCCTGTAATGGCTTTCATAAAACATCACCAAGCTCCTATTACAAAGATAAAATCACAATAAAGAAAATCCCTGCTGAGAACTGGACATTCATTTGGCAAAGCTGCTGAACTGGTTTTGAAATGAATCATGCTGATAACATATTCTGATTGGAAACTGATGATACATTCGATTTCAATAGGTGGTGTCTACTTGAGGCAAATGTATACTGAATTAGTAAACCAAAAATAATTTCTATTACTAAGTCTTCTGTAGCATCTGCTGATATACCTGCAAATTCCTTCCTTTTCCCAGACCCTCTTTATATACTTCTTTTAATTGTGAAGATACCTACACATTTGTGGGTGTTTGACTATGAGATGCCAAATGAGGACATGTTGCTGTTGTGTCCAGAAGTCTGAGACACAAATGAGTTCTTAGGTGCAGGTGTGTAGCTTGGAGCACTGTGCTCTTAGTTGCTTCTAGGATTTTGATGACACCTGGAAAATGAAATAAGGTAAAGCTGATACTGTTCAAAAAAAGTGCCTAAAAATAGAAATTTCTTCATAGAAATACAGGAGATATTTGTCAGGATTTGCAGACCGATTGAGCAGCAGTCTGAAGTGTGGAACCATCCACTCATTTCAGTGTGTGAGATAGAAACTAAGGAGTGTGGAATTACTTTTTAATAATAAAAAAAAATAATAAAAATATCTTTAAGGTTTTTTTAAGCATCTGCAGTTTGAGAACCAGACAGGTGGTTCTGTGAAGCAGACGCATCTGGCTACCTACACATACATCTGGCAGGACCTGTGAAACTGTAGCGCTATTTAATTGGTCATTGATCATTCAAACTCTGCCCAGTGAAATATTTTCATGGTATAATCTTTATGAAAGGAAGGAAGATATTCTGGTCTGTAGTATCTGCAGGTTTAGCAGTAGACTCCCATGAATTATCTTTTTTTTATTATTTTGACTTGTACTTAAAGTTTTACAGTCATAGGTGTTCCTTTAGTCCTGTTAGTGATCATCACAAGATTAATGCACAGTTAATCACTAGTGGCAGACAAAGGGGAGGATCCGCATACTACAGCGGTAAGGCTGTTACTTTTCTGGACTGGTAATGTGGGGAAACTGTCACTTTACACTTCTGTGCTTGCTTTTTTGCTTCAGTCATTTCATGTATTCCAGCTAGGTAAATTCTTAGGCAGTACAGAAGTGTCGCAGAATGAGAAATAAGCTGTGAACTGATTTAATGTATCATGTATCTCTTTGTCTATAGGCAACAGCTCAGATGGAAGAGAGGCTTCGGGACATTATAACAAATCATTCTTCAGATAGTGTCCTTCCCCTGGCAGACGGAGTGCTCAGTTTCACCCACCATCAGATCACAGAACTGGCTCGAGATTGTTTGGATAAATCCCGCCAGGGCCTCATCACATCACGATACTTTCTTGAATTACAGCAGAAATTAGACAAATTGCTACAGGAGGTATGAGCTGTGAGACTACTATTATGTTTGCTTGAAAAATTGTTTAAATCTGTTTGCCTAAGAATTGTTGTCTTGAAATAATCATGACTGTTCACTCAAATAATTGTCAAAGTGGTATTCATAGCAGTTTTATTTTACATAATGACGACTACAAAGGCTGTAAGGAATCCTGGTGTACTGGTCTGGAATAGATATATTGTAAAGATTTCAGAAACAACATTTTGTCATGCAGTACCAGTTATAAATTGCTTACAGAAGCGTGTGCATAAGCCCTAAATGGGAAAGTTTACAATTCCATTTACTGTGGATAAATGAGGAAACATATACCCTTTCCACTTTATCAACCCTACTAATTGCCTACTGTGTTGAGAAAGCAGACAGCAGCCCTTAGCTTTCCATTAGCTAGAGGTTAGTTAATTATTTAAATATTTATAATATTCCTTTCATAATTAAACTGTTTATTAACAAAAATAATGTCACTTCTAAAAGTGTTGAAAATTCCATAAGATAATCAGCTAAACGAATTAAGAGCCTGGAACCTGACAAAATAAATGCATTGTAAGTCACTGAAGTTTATCAGTGTATCATTTTTAAAACATTGAGTACAGCATGTAATGTACTCACTTGTTTGTGTGGGATTTGATAGCATATTATGAGCCAAAGTTAATGTGATAGACTAGCAGATTTAATATTGACTTGAAATTTTCCAACTGAGATCTTAAGATACTAGGCCTATTTAAATTTCTGATTTTTCTTCTGCTTTCTTTTGAATGCAGGAGCAGTTGCTAAACGTTTTGGTTTGTTTATTTTTTTCCTATGATGCTTTTTTGTTAATTTCTATTCAGTAAATACGTTTTCTTCAACTACTGTATTTTGAACTTTTTCTCATCATAAGGCAATACAAAACTTAAGGCATCAGTGATTTATTTCTGGATTATTGAAACCTTGTTTTTTATACAGAGAAAATACATAGAACTTGCTTACTAGTCAAAAGGAAGTTTGAACTAGTGACCTTCTTGTGAAATACTCATATTTTTATGATGCCAAAGTGCAGGCAGAGTTGGCCAGTTGACTGGAGATATCGGACTATGAATTATGTTATGCTAGTGATAATGTCAAAATACAAGGAAACATGTCTAAGCTAAGATCCACTGAAGCACTACTAACACTGTTAATCACGGTCAAGAATATATCCTTTAAAACAGCTACACAGTAAGCAGAGTTTAGAGTACATGTTCACTCACTCACTTACCACCACCCCCAAAACCCACTAAAAAACCCCACTCTACCAGGTTATTCTCCAATCTGCATATAAACAGTACATTATTAAAAAAAACCCACGAAAGCACTCATTTTGTCATGTTCTATGATGCTAATCCTTTATTATGTAAAAATTTCCTGTTCTGCAAAAACATAATGCATTAAAATAGATTTAGCTTTTGAGTCAGTTGCATAATAGCTGTTAATAGCATGTTGTGACAGTAAGCACAACTCGGTTATGGGCACTCCGTTGTGCTTCAGATTTATGCAATTCATTTGTTGTCCATTCCCAGCTGCGACGTTCAGTAGAAAGCTGCATCTCCTACTGCTGCGTGGCATGTTGGGATCACTTTGCATAACCAGGGAAAGACTCCTTGAGGTTTGAGAAGCTTAGTTCAGCCAAAGTTTTTATAATTCTAAGGTCAAAGTCAAGTGGACCTGAATGCTTTCCTGCTTCATCCCTCTTAAATGTAACATATAGTCTTTTGTTCACATATGCACCTGAGCATTCAGAAAACTGTACAAAAGTGCTTTAAATTCTGCTGGTGATTAAAGTAGGCAGGTGTTTTGTTTACAAAAGTGTTTTCTTTGGACTTGGTTGATAGTGTGCAGAACACCAATGCTTGTGTCCAGCTGAGGTTCTTCCAAAACCTGTTGCACACTGTGAGATGGCATTTGTACCTTTCTTTTTTCCTTCTTTAAACTTCAGAGGTTAATTCTTCATAGCTATCTGTTGTTTTTTAAAATTGTAGGGCTTATATTAGAAGCAATTCATAGCTTCATATTTCATAGTCTTTTTAACTTCAAAAATATATATATTATATGAAAAGTACTTATTTGTCGATATTAATCACTTTTTAAATGTTAGTTTCTTAATTTTCTTTTTGGTTTTCAATAAGCAAGAGATGATGAAAAACTTAAATCTACCATTTCTACTATTCAGAACAAAGAAATACTTTGATATTTGAGTCAAGGGTTACTCGTATATTTTAATAAGCAGGAGAATGATACAGTTTCTTTGCATGCATTAGCATCCTTAAATAATATAATTTGTTCTTAGAGGAGAGAACATTTGAAAGAAATTTGAAATGCAGATGAGAGCATTGTGTAAATGTTACCAGATGTTCTAGAAGTATTTTTTATGTATGGATTTTTTTGGAGTATTTTCCCCTGCTTTGCTGTAATCTTTGTAGAACTCAAGTTTTCATTGTCTTCCTTTCTACATGTACCTTTATATGGAGCCTCTCTGCAAGTGTAGCTTTTTTTTTTTTTTAAATATGGGTGTGTATGTTAATGTCATTTAGTATGACATATGACCATAGGAAATCAGTATCAATTTGGCATGGAAGTTGCTTATGTTTATTAATATTAAGTAATTTTTCAATTAGTTGTAAAATTATTAACAAATTGAGACACAGCTGTACATGTAGAGAGATGTATGTTATATTGAAATGTAGTCCCTTTTGCAAAACTGATGGTAATAATGCTGTGTAAGTTAAAAAAAAAGGTATTATGTCCATTGTAGGCACTTCTGTTTTGTGGTTGCAGTGTTAGAATTGCACAAATGGAATTACCTCAATTTGAAATTACAGCATTGTTCAAACCCTTGTTATTTCTGCTGGCAGCTTGAAATTGACGTGCTATTTGTCTCCAGTACATGCTTCAAACCCTCAAAAGTGGTCTCAAATATCATATGTACTTTCCTGAGTAATATATTGAATGCAGTTTGGTTTATTATCACTTTATCTTTTAGGCTCAAGAGCGATCAGAGAGCAGTGAAATGGCATTTATTAAGCAACTTGTCCGAAAAATTTTGATAGTTATTGCTCGTCCTGCTCGCTTACTGGAATGCCTGGTAAGGTTGTGCTTACTGTAAGTTTTTCACTTGTTAGCGTGGGAAGGTTTCTGGCTTAGTATTCAAGGCCCTTTACAATCATTTTATGATATATCTCAAACAGTGGGATAGGGCTTCATTCTTGGTGGGATCCTTTCTACTTTTATTTCAGGAATGTAGGACTGGCAGGGACCTCCTGCAGTTGTTTTTGGTTCCCTGCTATTGCCAATACTATGTTACAGAATCTCTTTCATCAGCTGAGAAAGCTTCAGTTAGAAACCAGTTGGGTTTTTCTGTTGTTTTGTTAGACTTTGCTATTCCTTGGGAAGACTGTTCCAGAATCGTAATTGCTCAGTGGTTTTCCTGTTGTTGTTGTTCTTAAAAGGTTCATAATTTTGTTTCACTGAACAGTTGCCAGAGCTATAAGCAGCTTGCAGTCAGCTGTGCAGTACCTGATCTGGGGGGGAAACAGGGATTAGGGTATCTGGATATACAGTCGGAGTTATACTGGAGACCAGAAGGAGCAGAAGAGTTAACTTATTTATGCATGAACATAGCACTGATATTGCCAGACTGGGCTAGCTTGTGCAAGGCCACGTGGATGTGTTTCTGCTTTGCCTGCCCATGCTGTGGGAGGTGGTATGGCTCAGGTGTGGGAAGCTGCTCCTACGCACAGAGCCAGTGTGCTTCAGTTGTTCAGTGGAACTATTGAATGCTTGCAGAACACAGTGTACCTAGGAGGACAGTGTAGACACCCAAATACCATGCAAGAGCCCGTCTGGGTCCAACAGGCCTGGCAGGCAGCCTTGAGCTGAGCCACTGTGCTTGCCAATACCAGGATCACAGTGTTGATGCTGCATACAGCTATTTGAGGCTGGCAAGGCTTATGTGGGAGCCACTAATGTGCTGCTAGGCTCAAGTCATGCCTGAAAGTGTCATAACTGCATTTGCATGGCACTGAATCTGAGCTGCTAAGTCTTTCCAACCTGGTTTTGGCTCTGTGCTGTGTCTCTTCATCTGTGGCACAGTTAATCCACAACCTGGCTCATTCAGCCATTGGCATTTTGAGAGCTGCCTTTGTTTTGTTTTGGAAACGTCATGTTTCAGTGTTTCCAGTTGCAGTTTGTTCATGATTTTCAGTTTAGAAGGAATCTAAAATAAAGTATGTGCTCTGAATCAGCATGAAAGAGAAGTTTAAAAAAAAAAAAAGCAGGCTTTAGAGAAAAAGGTGGCTTACCATGTCCTGCCTCTGCTGTTGAATCCAAGCTTTCATTTCTCCTGAACTCTGACATGCTCATTCTGTATCTAGTGTGATCATCCCTGCTTCATTCCCAGGGTTCACATAATCTTTCTCCTCATCTTCACCCAATTTCTCATATGATATCCTGTTTTCCGTCTGATATGCATTCTTCTCTATCATGACACATCCAAAAATTTCCTTAGATACATCCTGCAGTCTGATGGAGCGAAGCTTCTTTATGATGCTTTGTCCTGCCTTTCCATGCTTGCTGACTCTCTCCCACCTACCTCTGCCCCCAGGATCATCATTGTCTTTTAGCTTTTTAATTCAGGTTCTCCCCTCATGACCTATTTGCCCATTAGTTCATTTTCCCTAAATGCTATGTTTTATAGCTTACCTGGTCCAAATCTCCATTCACTTAGTTTCCAGTTTCTGCCCCTGGGATTTTATCCTAGGCTACTTGCTCTGCCTTATCACACTTCAAGCAGAGCTGTAGTGCATCCTGTATCCCTGCTTTTGCTGTGCCTCCTGATGTGAGTGGAAGGACAGTGTTGTGAGGCCAAATGGCGACTGTTTTTCATGCTTGAGCGCTTCAGAGCAGCAGTTGCAGAGAAAGCCAACCTTAAAGTGTTGTTATTTCCGATAGGATCTTGAAGCGATTTAAGCTGGAATGTAACCGTTCTGCAAAGTAGGTTTCTACAGAGGAAGGTAGCTTGAACAAATTTAGGCATGCTGTCACAAAACAATACGTTTATCATGCCAAGAAGGTGTTACACCTACTTCATAAATGCTACTGGAATCATGTGATCTTACAGAAACAATATTGTTGTTTTCCCATGCTGTCACTGTGGAAGCTTTTGAATTATAGTAGCTGATATTTTAGACTGACTGTCTGAAATAGATACTAGGTATGGAAAACTTCAGCCTCTATAAGAATGTTCATAGCATAGTTGGAAATAAATCTAGCACTTTTGTTATGAGAAGTTTCAGATACTATGCAGTAATGCTGCCAGTTTTCTGATGGTGATCTTGGCTGTTTGTGGTAGGAGAGTTCCTATTTTTATTCACTTGACAATCAGATGAATAAAGCTTTTGCAGTTTCATCTGTGCCAAGAGCTATTGACGAATACTGAAAGATTTTTCCTCCATTGGTATATGGAAAATGAAACACAGAGTTGGAAGTAAAGATCAGAAAATAAATTTGGTGTTTCTCATTATTTGCACGTGTGTATGTATATATCTATGTGTATATATTGGATAAATATACACATGCACATGTGTTCATAGGATTAAAAGTATCTGTTTTGAAATTACCTTGACTTACTAGCAAGTAGAGAAGCTGTATATCTGCCACTGCCTCAGGCGAGGACGTGATGATTTCATGGTGAAGGTAAATAGGAAGTCTTGGCACACGTCATCATGATGTGCTATTCAGTGCCAAGGAGATACAGCTGGGGATAGCATGTCAGATGAGGAGAGGAAGACTAAAACAGCATGTAATGCATGCTTACTCTATTCAGAGTTTTAGGCACTGTAGCAGCATCCTGTGACTTTGAGCTAAATTAAAAAGTTTGGGCGATTCATGGGTTTGTGGTAAATCCTTTGGAGTAGGCTGGAGATGGTGAAAATTGTTTCATGACAAATGAAGAACGAAGATTGTTTCCACAAGACCGAAAGTTCCAAAGACATTTCATTTCAGATACTCTGCAGATCCTCCCAGTAGCTGCAGCAGTTTGGATGCTTCCAAAATGAAACATGATACCTAAGTTCTCAAGCTTTCTTCCAGGTTGGGATGTTGAGTTCCCAAGTCCCGGGGAGCCTGAGAAGCTAGGACATGAGCCTTGTGACCCAGCATGCAGGCTGAAGCCCCATGGGGTTATGTCAGGCTGTGAAACAACCAGCAGGGAAGCTAGCTAGCCCAGCAATCTGCCTGGCTTCTGCACATATTTTTGACAGAACTGATCTACTGTAGCAAAAAGTTTGTTTTCTTAGTGTTTTGTGACTCTGACTGGCTCTCACTCTGTTAAGATTTTGCACCTGTTGTGATATGTGGTTGGCATGAACATCTTGAAGGGTGCAGTGGCTATGTGAGAGATATTTTGGTATGAATTCATACTGGTAGATAGAGAAAATCTATTTTAAAAAACTCAAACCTTTTAATAAACTTCCTTGTTCCCTTCAGTGCTTTCCTATTTTTATCATCTGTGAAGGGTAGTAAAATAAATGTATTTCCAAGGGACTTGGAGGATAGGCAGGGTTTTGAGTTTCTATTTCTTTTGTTACTCTTTGAGGCTTGTCTTTTAGGTGTGGTGTAAATGATAGTTGTAATATACTTAGTTCCCAAAGGAGGATGTTTCATTTCTAGATTTGGGACAATTGGATCAATTAAGTTCAAATGTTGTTTTCAACAACTTACGAGTTTGGCTTTGTTCTAAAGTTAGTTATTTAGTTAATTGTATTTTCCATAAAAAGTTGTGCATACATATTGATTAAAAATACTTCAAAATTTCATTTAGGAGAAGTGAAGAGCGATGTATTTACATAGTTTATTTCAATAGTGGATTTCTATATGCAGGCAGCTGCAGGGAGCTAGTCTTCTGTTTGTGAAATCTTATCGCTGCTGGTTATAGGTCATTTAACTCTTAATTTTATGAGAAGTTTTGGGGGCAAAGAACTTACTGTTCTTATAAAGTAGTGCTGTGAAACAATGGTATGACATTTCATTGCTTACATCATGTTATGTAAGAATTGTAATAGAGGAACAGACTACTAGTAATAGAATAAAGAAATACTGTTTTTAATGAGTGACACATGAAATATTTGCAACAGAAGCAGCAAAGGCTTTAAGACTTCAGTTTCTGCAGAGAGAATGATAGTGATTATTTTTCCTCTAGGAATTTGATCCTGAAGAGTTTTACTATCTTTTGGAAGCAGCTGAAGGCCATGCTAAAGAGGGGCAAGGAATTAAAACAGACATCCCTCGATATATAATTAGCCAGCTGGGCTTAAATAAAGACCCTCTGGAAGGTAAGTGCACCTCCTGGTCCTTCTGTAGGCTCCTAGATGTTAAAGAAGTAGTTGCTATCCGAGCATTCACGCACCATTCATGGTGTCATGCACACACTTATTCTTGGGTATGCTTTATCCTTCTTCAGGCTCAACCCTGGGTTTCCTACAGCAGTGTCTCGGGTGTTGGATTTCATAAAACAATTAATTTAATTGAAAGGTGCAGCAGCAGGATCAGCCTGGGCTGGGTGCCTCCAAAGAGAGGGACCCAGAACAAAGGTATCCTGGAGCGAGTATACCCTTGGGTCCTGTACACCCACCCCTCATGTGCCCTTCACTGTCCACTCGTCCTTTAGTCCAACGGTGATTTTTGGTCTTCTAACATCTAACTGGATTCTTCTTATGTGTCCAGGCAGGCAAGTTCTTATCTTGCAGTTTCTGCAGGGTGGAGCCTCCTTTGTCTTCTGTTTTAGACTTCTTGTGCACCTGTCCTTGCTGGTGGAACATCGAGAACTGAAGGGTCACAGACTTGGAAAAACACTACCGTGACATCAAAATACTTTCCCATACTAAAAGACTAAACACAGCGCTGCGCTAACTGTTAGGAAAACTGCTAGGAAAATCACTGAGAAAAAAACCTCTATTGTGGCCTAAAGGTTTCAGCAAATGTAGCTACTTATGATAAGTAAAGCTAAGCAAACAGCACAAATCACACTCTATTATAATAATTAAGTAATTTGCTCTAATTAAAACCTACTTATTTACTTAGATTGTTCCTTCTCAGTGTGTTTCATAATTCTGATAATCTGTGTGTACCTGAAAAGGGTCACAGTAGAGGTGGTAGCAGAACAAGCATTTGCCAGTGCTCACAGATCTCTCACCAGCTCAGAGCCATTAAAAAGGCCATCTGAGATTTTTCTGTTGTGATTATCATTCACAAATACACTGTGTCAGTGGTATTCATCATCATCATCTAGTCTGGCAATGCAACTTTCTCACTTCAGGTCTAGCTGAAGTGTGGTGGTATAATTTGACAGTGACTGTTACCCAACCATAGGTATAAATGAAACTGGGCTGAGCTGTGATTTGCCCTTCAGTGTGCCCCCAGGGTCTCTCATCTTAAGAGTCTCTGAAAAGAATATTCCCCATTCCTATTACAAATGAAAAGATTTATTTTTCTGGGTAATTGATGTGTCCATGTTGAAGACTTTTGTAGGTAGAACTCAGGTTCCAAAGGAGGTATTGTCATTGCAGAATTTTTGTTTGCCTGATTCTTCTTTTGAGGGCAGTGTTGAGAAAACTGAAACTACTTCTACCTCCTAACCAGACTATCTTCTCTTCCGTCCTGGGACCAGGTTCTATCACTGGTGGCAAATGGAAATTGGTTCATTGTATTCAGTGGTAGTCCTTCAATTTGGAAGAAATACGCCACCATGGAAAATGAGTCTAGCTAATGCCATTTAGCTTGTCTTCTGTGTTACGATCCAGGACGGGTTATCCTGGAGAGGACTTGATAACACAAAATAATGGCAAAAAAAACTACAACAAACTTGGGGGTTTTTTAACCAGTTCTCATGATGCAAGGTCACATTTCCTTAAATCAGAGTAGTAGTGTATTTTGTGTTAAAAGAAAACTCTTTCGTTCAACCTCAGCAGCTTGTCAAGTTCAGCTCTGCCAGATGTTTTTAGGAATTTGGTTATATATAATTCAGTTAGACTGGATGTTATTATAGATGATATTCATGTTATGTTAACAGATTTAAAGAAAGTCAAGCCTAGTCCCCTTCCTGTTTTCACAGAATTTTGTCATCCAAATATAGTAGTATTTTTGTCAGAGATAAAGTTTAAAGCAACTTTTGACACTTTTTGCTTGGATTCGGAGTCCGGCAAGGATGCCAGACAAATTGGGAAAATACACATAGATACTGTTTTCTATGTGGTACTGGAAAAAATGAAGTAGCTTAATTCTCTGCAAGATAAAGAGGTGTCTGCTGGATTAAGAGAGCTGTTGGTCTGGCTTAAACTGATAGTTCATAAATTCTTCACTGTTCAAGTATGTAAGGTTTAATTTATAGTGTGGGTTGAAGATTTAGTATTATTGACCCTGCTTCTACCCCTTGAAACTTGTCTTACTGATTCACTCTTTCTGACCACTTCGGTAAAAACGTTTCTTAGCATGAGTCAAGAATTTGACACAACCTAAGTATACTGTCAATCGTTTTTTTTTTAAACAGTTTGTTGTGAGACAGATCTAGAGATGAATGCTATATACAAATAAGCGACAATTATTTTTCAGACTAAATATTTATTTTATGTGAGTGTACTTCATCTAGGACGCATCTTGTAATTACGTTTCATAAATTGAATTTTAATGAATATGACATAATTGTTGAAGCATTCCAGGATAATTGAAATGTGGGGTTTTTTCCTGAGAGGATAAAATGGTCTGTGTGGTTTGTCAGTAAATATTGTATAACGTACGAATTACTGATCTTTGGTTCAGTTGGAAATTTGGGCAATTGAATTTTGTGTATCGTTTTAAGGGTTGATATGTATGTAGTTTTGTGATGAAATAATTCAGGCCGTCTGATTTGTATTAACACTTTTCTGCCTCCCTACAAAAGTGATATTTATAAGCAGTATAAATCACTGTGCAATGACTTCTTCGATGATCTGGGTTTGGGTTAAATTGGTGCATCTGTGTATGAGGACATTTCCTACGGAAAAATAAGAGAATGACACTAGGGGTTTATGCCCTGGAATTAATTGTTTACAAAGAGAATTATTTGGAAACACTATATTCATTGCTATAAAAAATATTACCTGAAGATCATCCCACTGAGAGAGTTTTAAATTTCTTGTATGCAAAAATAAAAAACATTTGAAAATATTTGATAGCAGAAGAAGGAAATCTTTAAAAACCAGCAAAACTAATCTCAGTAACACCACTTATCCTGAAACACAGAACTTATTTTCAACTAAGCTGTTAAATTATGTGTACAAAGATCGTAAATGTTCATGCAAAGGATTTTACGTCCTCTGCACAGAAAAGCAACCTACTACTTTAGCCCTTTTTCTACTTACCTCCTTTGTTTGCTGCCATAGCTGTAGTGTTTTTTCTTTGAGTGAAATGATGCATGCATTACTTGGAGATAATGCTAGATAAATTTATACTATACTGAAAGCAATACCACAACAGATTCATCACTTAGCAGAGACTGGTGGCTGCATTTCTGAAGAGATCCCCAGGGAGAAATTTTTCCCCGTGGTTTTTAAATTACCATCTTTACCTTTTTGAATCATGAGTCTTCAGAAATGGTTTAAATCAATGAAAGAAAGAGGGCAGATGTTTAATGGTATTTAGATGAGTTTTAAAAATCTCTTCAGGCATTGCAAAATGGTTCCCATAGCTTCCTGCTTTGAAAGCTGACTCTTGGTTCCATTCCATTACTACCTACTACTTGCAAATAGTATGTCTTTCTCAGATAATGGGTTATTTTGCAAAAGTTCTGTTTAAAAATGGCTCATTTTAATTTACTGTTTATGAAAATAATTTCAGTTGAGAAGGCTGTCAATTATTCTAGCTTGTTTGATTCTCACCAATACAATAAAGGTTCCATCAAGACCTCTGTTATAAAAACCCCATATTCACAAAACTGCCTTTCGTGAGGGAAATCCACTCCAATTTTGAGTTTGGCCTATATAATTTTAGCTTAGGCTCTCTTTTTTATTTTAGGATTTTGTGTTCTCAGTGAAGATATTTTTCACTGTTTATTGACTTCATATTCAGAATTTTTGGAATGTTTTTAGATTCTCTAACACTTGATTTCTGTTAGTTGTGTGACATTTTTATTACTTCTGATTCTTAGATTTTACAAACATTGTGTTTTGGATAGTGATTACAAATGAGCGTTAATCCGTAAATCTTTAGCTCTTCCAACAGAAAATTATCTATGTCATTAATTTCCTCATAATGATTACGGTAAGTGTTCTGCAGAATTTCACGTGTAATAGCCACTTATTATATAGAAAAATCCGGTTTAGATATTCTATGTGAATATTCAATTTTTCATATTCATAAATTCAGTTAACCATTCTGAGATGAAAATGCACCTCCCAAATTTCAGGTAGTCTTATCTCTGATCCCCAGCACATAATTACGATAAAATGTGTGTCTTTGGCTATGTGGAGTGTATAATTAACTACGTATATGATTAAAGTAATACTAAACTTCCCAGGATCTTACAGCTACCAGCTGTCCTGTTCTAGCTTTTATTACCTGGATGAATTCTTACTTACTAGACCCCTGAAGAACAGGCTTAGCAGCTCTGCAGCATAGACTGACCCTGCCAGGGACAACCAGGTCAAGTTGTAGACTCCCAAAACCTTAGTTTTCCAGAGAAGTTGTCTGTTGTGTGTGACTCCATAAATGATAAGCTACCAAGAAAGTCATAGAATGGCTTGGGTTGGAAGGGACCTTAAAGATCACCTGGTTCTAACCCCCCTGCCATGGGCAGGGACACCCTCCACTAGGCCAGGTGGCCCAAAGCCCCATCCAACCTGGCCTTGAACACTGCCAGGGATGGGGCAGCCACAGCTTCTCTGGGCAACCTGTTCCAGTGCCTCACCACCCTCACAGGGAAGAATTTCTTCCTAATGTCTAAATGGCTTTTAGCTTAATCTGTTACACATATCAGCATTTCTGTGTAGAAGATGCAAACCATTTCGAGTCTACCTCTGTCTAAACTAGAAGCTTTTTACTCTGTGAAGGAGCTCGACAAGGATGGGGCCTACTATTAACCGCTCAGGGGCTGAGATCCTCAGGAGTTCAGGCAGATCAGCACTGTCTTTCTGTTAATGCTCAGATCATGTACGGATCTTGGAATTCCCACATCTCAGCAGTGATAGCAGTATCAATCCTCATTGCTTCATGGCTGTTTGAATTCTTCAGTGGAAGGTTACATAGGCATTGAATAGCAGGTCTTCATTTTCCATGTGGGATTTTTTATATATGCTTGGAGGTGCCCTAAAAGCTACTTAGCCAGTACTACAAATAGGACAGCACATCTATTAACTATTCCAGAAAAGTGTCACTTCTCAGATTTCCTGTGCTTCATTTGGTTTTGTATTTGCTGTGGTTTAAAATGAAGCTTCTGATCTTTTTTTCCAGAAATAGCTCAGCTAGCTAGCTGTGACAGTGGGACAGCAGAAACTCTTGAAGTGGATGAATCAATAAATGTAAGTTTCCCTGTTGTGTTGCTGCTTTTGCTGAATCTGAGCAACAAAAAATAGTTTTGTGTTTCACCGAGCCCTGCCCCATTGTTTTTTCTCCTGATATGTGTAAACAGATTGACTCTAACAGTGGTTAATCCTGAAGGCTAACACCATGCTGCTCAGCTGACAGAAAGCTCGCAAAAAAATATTAGAACAAGACTTTCTACCTATTTGCCTAGATCTTGCAGTATCTTTAGCTTCCACAAAGTTATTATTCACCACGTGGCAATTGTTTTACCACAAAATCTACCACTGATTCCTTTTTCTTTGTTTAATTTGGTTATTTTCTTTTAGAAGGTCTTTTAAACCAGGAAGAAATGAGCAAGTTAGCAAATAGCCTGAATTCAAAAAGTTAGTCTGCAATCTAGAAGACAGTGCATTGTTCTTCCGAATACATGTTTGAAAATAGTTGTCTGCAGTAATGAGTGTGTTACATTTTCAGATGCTTGTTCAGATTGATGAAAGAAGACTGAGTTGGAAGAGTTGGTTGAGCTGAATATCGTGGGCTTAAATGCTCTTAAATTCTTATTTTTTAAAGTTGGTTCTTAGATCTTGAATTTCTGTCAACAGAGTAGATAGAGCTCTAACAATTTAATGTTGATTTTCAGTACAAGTGGATAGAAAAAGCAAGTGCATTTTTGCGTCATGCGTAGGTAATCCAGTGGTGCTTTACAGGTATTTACAAATGTTTGTGGAGTTGAAAATACAGGCATGGGGTATCTGTTAAACTAGTTCTGATATGCTACAAGAAAGACATCATCCTCTGGTCCATGTCATATTACCTTGAGATGAGTTCTGACTTTCTGGCAAAATGCCTATTGAGGCTTCCAGAGTTGTGACATGAAGGGGGTTTCTTACTCTGCTGCTTTCACTCATCTGCGTGTGAAATACTGTATTAGACCTGAGCAGTATTTAGTAGAAGGATACTGGCACAAGGAATAACTAGAAGACTTAAAGGAAGTGCTGAAGTGCTTAGGAGAATCTAAGGTGCAAACTGACTTAGCAATAGCTAAGGAATTGCTGTTGTAAAGTTACTTGTACAGATGTTGAAAGAAATACAGGAAGGATAATGCAGTGTAATAAAAGAGTGGAAGTAGAGAAGGTGATGAAATGAAATCAATAGAGAAAAATACAGGGTGAGCATTTTGGAAACATTTTCTCAAAGTTTAGCTGTGGAATAAACACATGGGAAGTGACAGGAAGTATAACTTAGAGTATGGAACCATTCAAAGTCATCATAAATACGCAATTAGGAAGAATTCTATACTGACAGGCAAGTGGGCTAAACAATTTATTAAATTATCTCTTTCTGTTCCTGTGTAGTTCGTTATACTAACCTATTCACTACTCTTGCACTGAATTTTCTTTAGCAAACATTTAACTGAAAATGTTCCAGCCAGGTCTTTCAGCCATAACTATTACCCATCTGCCTGGATAGGGATCATAGAACTTGGAGATGTGGAAAACATCTTGAAAAGGATCTTATAGGTTTGGAACACTGAATCTGGAGTCCCACACCCTCATCATCCCCCCCTGCTGCACCCCAATTCTAATTCACATTTACATCTTCAAGATTAATTAAAAATTAAAGCTAGAAGAAAGGCTGTGCAGTATTCAGGACAGATTCATTTTGAAAATGTTCTTGCGTACAAGTAGGTGAAAATGACCTCTCTAATGGCAGAATTATTGCATTTTTATGTTCCATATTTTTCATTTTGTGTTTCTTTCCATGGTCTATTCTAACGTACATCACAGTCTATCCTAATGTTAGTTCAAAATGTGCAAAAGTTAATTTGAATGAATGATAGCTCATCTACATTTTGTTACTACCAGGCTGTACTACCAGAGTCAGACTTACTAAAATGGGAAGGCAATGGCCAATGAATGTCTGGTGGGATTCACAGGAGTCCGTATCTCCAGATAAGAATTGCCCATAACTCCTTTACAAGAAGCCTTCGTGCCCCTCTGCTGTAATCTCTGTGTGTAGATAAGCGGACAGATAGCTGCAGTGTAACAGACACGTCTTTGATGAAAAAGCAGCTTTGCTTCAGGAGTCCCTTTGGCCCTTCTCTGTGCTAGCTGTGTGGCGAACTGACCAGAGCTTTTGGCTGGTTCATCAGGGGGTGACAGCCTGGTGATAGTTGCTTTTGTTTGTGTTTTGTGGGGTTGTTTTTTGGTTGTGGGTTTTTTTTTCCCCTTGATTTTGAAAAAAAGTAGTGTATTAACTTTGTTCTTTCTTCTCTTTTACTTTGAAGAGCTCTAATACCTCACTGAAGCTGCAGAGGAGACCTCGGGAAAGTGATTTTGAAACAATTAAACTGATTAGTAATGGAGCTTATGGGTGAGTAATCCATGAGTGCAACAGCTCTTTTGCATTTTATTTCTGCTTAACTTCCCATTGTTTCATATTGCAAGCATGTTTATCTGAGGGAGCTTCTTTGCACTGCTGCTTTTTTCATGCTGCTTTCCTATTTTGTTGCTAATATTTGAAGTTCACAAGACAAAGTTTGTAAAGCCTGCTAGGCAATAATGAATTCCTGTGTGCTGCAGTAAATTAAAAAACTAAATATTACATCACAAAGATTGTTCAGAAGTAGGTATCATGTAATGCCAAAGATGAAATATGCATAAATCAAAAGGCAGATTTAAAACAACCTTTGTAATACTGGAAACAGCCTGTGTTTATTGCAGATGTGAAACAAAATAAAACTGCATCTGTAGGGAGGCAGATTGTTAAAAATGAGTGCTTACTTGACCTAAAAACATTGGTGGAGTACAAACAGATTTCCTTAAGTAGGACAGCACTGTTTTGTTGCTTTTCTGTGAACACTCTTCTCAAACTTTAACCAGCTAAATTGCTGGTTATTTGGTTAGTTTCTGGGTACTTGGAAAGTGCACAGCTTACTGCTCAGTGGTATATGAGTCATATGGAGAGATCGTAGAAGACGAAGAGAAAATCATGTTAGCCTGGGCTTTAAATGAACATGAAATGTTCTCTAAAAGTACCGTGCAGGGATTGTCTGTCAGCAGGCAGAAGTCTGTCTTCCATCACTTTTTTTGATCGGCTACCATTTGTTAGACCCTTGATCAGCTGGTCCTTTATGCTGAAATGTATCAAGACAGAATAACCTGCAGGACCAGGCAGGGATGTATTGGCTCAAAAAAGAGCGATTTCGGTCTTGAGGTGAGGCGCCCACCGCCAAAGGAGTCCATGCTGCAGCCTGACAGTGGAGAGGGTTGTGCTGCTCTCCAGCCCAGACCCCATTACACTGGCACTGCTACCTCTGCTTGAGGCAGGAAGCAGTGGTGACCTGATAGGACTGAGCACTCTCCGAAAGGCCCTTGGATGTAGAAGAGAAAGCACCTGCAATCTACCCAGTGGAGTTTTGCGTGCCATTTTAATAGCCTGAGGCTGATGGGCCCAATAATACTCTCTGATAATATTTAGTTAAAGGTAACTCTGAGCTCTGGAACAGGAGGCATTTCGTACTGTGTAGGACTGTTGGTCATGGTAACTCGTGTGGATGCTGTTGCTTATGTCCAGACTTGCTTACATAGCTCAGCAAACAGCCTGAAGGAAATAGTGTAATTTGCATTAAAGTTATGTAAATATCCAAATATAACTTCTCAGTCGCCAACCTCTGCACAATTAATTTTCTCAGAATTTCTCCCTAGGCAAACTCATTACTTACTGTATGCCAGTTTCTTCTGATTACCTCGGGACTTCAAAAGCCTTTCTTCCAGCAGTTAGTTGCTGCTGCACCCCTCCCTGGCTGCATCCTTTTTTCCTTCCCTTGGCACATGATTAGTCCCCTCCATTCCTCCTTTCATCTCCTACTCAATTTCCTCTTTGTCTTACTGGAGAAGGATGTGAAGAACCCTGTGGGTTGGTTCCCCGTCAGAGAAAAGGGTGTTTGAGTCACTAGACCTGCCCAGCTTCCCAGCTGTTTTAGGATGTTGAGGGATGGGAAGAGGAGGGAGCAGCTGCAGAAGGGCATGCCCCAACCAGCAGCATGAGGCTGGCTGCCTGAAGTTGAAGTTTTGGTAGACCTGTGGCTCTTGCTCCATAGATGTTAAAGTCAGAAGGAGCCTTGATGAGCCATTAAGATATATAGACTGGAGACATCTGTCCATTTGAAGCCAGAGACAAGTTAAGGCTCTGCAAAGCTGGAAAAGAAAGAATGAAAAGCCATAGCTTTCTATGGCACATATGGTATAGGCATGTAGGATTATTTTTTTCCCTTGTGTTTGTGGCAGGGAAAATCAGTACTTATGAAACACCTTTTTAACGCAAATAATATTTGAAACTGACAATATAAAGGTCATAAAAATTGGGTGAGACCGTGATAAATTTGTGAGGAAAAGAAGAATTGATAGAGGATGAACAGCTTGGAGTGTGTACAGATTCCACATGGATCAGTATTGTCTTTAGCAAATGTTAAAACAAGGGTAGACTGGCAGGTTATACTGTGATAGTATTAGAAATGGAAATTGAAAAATCTCATCAATTTAGTACAGTGATGTTGCTTCCATCCTTAAGCAAACCATAACAAAGTAGATTTTGTTGGTTTGTATGTTGATTTTTCTTCTAAGAAGTAACCATTTAAAACAAAGAGCAAGAAAGAAAACAAAGGTACAGCCCCGTACTAATTAATGTAGAGGGAAAGGAAGACTGAACTGTCAGATAACAAACTTTTAGAAGTGTTTATTCACTTTTTTAGAATTTATTTTAGCACCTAGTCACTTCCCTCCAACTACTGTAAGTTGAGGAAGCTTGTGCTAAGTTCTCTAGGATAGCACTTTTTTCAAAACTATCTGTGTGCTTGAAGGTCTCCACTGTGGTATGTTGGTGTCCTGGTCTCAGCTGGGATAGAGTTAATTTTCATCCTAGCAGCAGGTATATTGCTGCGTTTTGGATTTAGGATGAGAATAACGCTGATACCACACTGACATTTGGTTGTTGCCGGGCACTGTTTGCACTAAGTCAGGGGCTTCTCAGCTTCTCATACTGTGCCACCAGTGGGGAGGCTGGGGGTGCACAAGAAGCTGGGAGGGGATGTGGTCGGGACAGCTGACCCAAACTGGCCAAAGGGATATTACACACCATGTGACGTCATGCTCAGCATATAACTTGGGGGAAGCTGGCCGGGGGTTTAGACCTCTGCTCAGGAAGTACCTATGCGTGGGTGGTCTACAAGTGGTGAGCAGTTGTGCCGCGCAACACTTGTATATTCTGTTGCTGTTATCTTTTTCTGTGTCATCAAACTGTCTTTATCTCAACCCATGAGTTTTAACTTTTTTTTTTTCCCCCCCTGATTCCTTTCCCCATCACACTGTGGGGACAGTGAGCGAATGGCTGTATGGTTGTTTTAGTTGCCTGCCAGGTTAAACCACAACAGTCAGGTAACTGTATCAACAGACCACTTTTTTATCTTTATTATGTGGGGGGTTGTTGGCACCAATACATTTTTGGTTAATTTACTCAAAAGTTATGGTCGAGTTTAAAGGGGAACATCACTACAAGCTAAACGCTTTTTAACCCATCTACAAAATGAAGTGTAGTAAAGCAATAATACCTGTTCCATCTGTGAGTACAAAGCAATAAACTGCCCCACAGGCATTTATTGCAGTTTATTTACAACTAGAAGCAGCTGAAATAGACGTTTTTGTTGTTATGCTACAAAGATTATTTTTTCCCTTCCATGTTTTTCCAAGCCATTAATTTTTTTAAATAACGTGAATATTTGTGAATTCTGCCTGTGCCTTATTGATTTATTCTCAAAAATATGTCAGTGGGCATATTTTGTCCTCTGACTTATTAAAAATTCAGCATGCTATTGTAATATTTTATTTATTTTGTGGCTATAAGGGAGGATTTAATTCTGAACCAATTAAAAAAACACATGTATTCTGCTGTCCTTGATTTTGCTGTGCTATTTTTGCTTTCATTAGTGAAATGTAAAGCTTTGACTGCCTGACAGGGTAATCGTTGGTCTTGGCATGCTGTAGCAGAGATTTGTCAGATATGTTAAGCTTGACGAGTTTAAATATAAACTATTGGTTTTGTGAAGGTTTGAGTAAATATCTTAGCAGTTCTCTGCTTTTAATTGATCGGGTAAACTCATTTGTAGTGCAATTAAATGACTGTATAGTAGATGAGGTGTATCGGCTTTTGGGAATGGCTCGGAATATACAAGAAGTTAAACAAGCTGTGAATCAGTAAACACGTAGGATGCTGGCCAAGTCATTAATGGTTTCACAAGCTGTCTGTCGTGACTTTTTTCATCCAGCGAGAACTTTTCATATTTCCCAAATTTTAAACTTTTACTGCAGTCACAGCAACATTTTTTTTCCGTTTTCCAGCTTGCAAGAGGTAGCAGGTAGTAGTAGTCCATCTTTTCAAGTTGACATCAGCCTGGTTCCTAAACCAGGTCAACAAAGTAAGATTTCCATTTGATTTCAGGGAAGTGAGTGATGTTAGTTCAGTTGCTCTTCACTAATGTATAACTGTATCTGCTTATAGCAAATACATGATACCAGTCTTGTGGCTGCCTGGAATGCTTTTACTTCTACAAAGATGGTAATGTCAATATGTGCATGACACACTGGCTAATGATACATTTTAAAACTCTGAGGCAGTGTTGGCCTGAGCAGCTGCTGCCCCTCACCTATGAGTACTTGTTCCTGTCCCTTCCCCATGCTGTTAAGAGTACTTACTCATGTGTAGTTGCATTGGGAATGGGACTGAGAAAATAACAGGGTGTTATTCTGCAGCTGGGTAGATCAGATTAATTAATCATCAGTCTGGCAGCCACCAGTTCAGAAGTGGAAGAGAATAGGGGGAAGTGTGGCTTTGTGTGCTCACTTAAGTAGCACCACCTATGAGTAGACTACATGTCTAATAAGCTGTATTCCTTTCCTTCTTTTCTGTTTATCCCTGTGGGTGACTGGTGTGTGCAGAGTAAGAGGCTTTGTTTCCTAGAAGCCCATAGCTTTAAAGAGCAGCTTAGAAAGCAGAGGCTCGCAGTTTCTGTGCTAGGGATTCTATATTCATCATTCTTTATGGACTTACTCAAAAGTATGAACTTTGTCATGCGTTTTATTAGCCTTGAGTGAGTCTCCCTTCCCAGTACAGCACAGGCCAAGTTCCTTATCTTTCCTCTATAGCTAATATATGTGTGAGAATCTAATACTGGCTGCTAATGCAATCCTCTCAGTGGCAGAGAAAGGTTTGTACTGTGTTGCAGGTCTTCAGTTCTGTCCTTCCTGAATGCGTAACATGCTGTGAACTGGTGAGGAGTTCAGTTTCTCGAGTGTTTCTTTCACAAATTCAGAACAGTTTACCCATAGGAAATCTGGACAGCAGCTTCATCGTTCTGCATCTGTGTTTACTAGCTGCCATAAAGATAGAAGACATTGCTACTATTAGGTACAGAGAGGCGGTTTTATTAGTCAAAATTTGTGACACATTGGAACAACTAGGATTAGTACCACTTGTGAGAGAAGGAATGCAGCCATCGTATTCTATTCTTCAGACAGCTTCTCATTTGCTTATAAGCAGACTAGGATAAGTCTGAAGGACTGCTGAGGGGAGGCTGTGTACGTTGTTCCAGGGCTAGGAAGACCCACAGCACACTGGATGCTCCGTTTAGGAGTGCTGCAGTACTTTAGGCAGCATTTCCTCCTGCCCCCAACTGAATCTCATCTGGTCGTGGGCATCGCTGGATGGTCATGTAATGATAAGAGGAGAGATAATGGTTTTAAACTAGAAGAGGGTAGGTTTTGATTAAATATAAGGAAGAAATTCTTCCCTGTGAGGGTGGTAAGGCACTGGAACAGGTTGCCCAGAGAAGCTGTGGAGGCCCCATCCCTGGAAGTGTTCAAGGCCAGGTTGGATGGGGCTTTGGGCAACCTGGCCTAGTGGAGGGTGTCCCTGCCCATGGCAGGGGGGTTGGAACTTGGTGGTCTTTAGATTAAGCTGAAGCCCGACCTATGTGCAGAAACATGGAAGACCACCTGTTTCTTTTTTTCCCTTTTTTTTTTTCTTAAATGTCCAGACAATTTATAAATCTTAATTTGATGGTTTCTCAAAGGAAATAAAAATATTTTATTTTCTATTTACCATTTTATTGACATTTCAGCAAATTCTAATAGACTCTTTCAAACTGTGGGAGCTGAGAACACCAGTGGCACAGGCAGTGTCGGGTGCAGTTGCTGCAGTGTGCTTATTTAGTGTACTGGTAGGCTGAGGAAATGGCATCACTGCTGTGAACGGGAAGCATCCTGGAGAAAGAAGGGTGGTCTTCTGCAGTAATAACATGCGGCTAACGACGGCATAGTTTCCTTTGTAAAGCGTAAATGCTGTTTGCTAGGGTTACTGTGATCAGAGAGTACGAGGAGTAAGTGATATTAGACATTTTTAGATGTTGGAAGATCATTTAATAGCACTTCATATAGCGTAAACAGTGCATGCATGTGTGAGACACAGTTGTGTTGCAGTTGTCTCATACACTTGAACGAAATGTGGCTTGTTTCTGAGGAATTGTAGATAACTGAATCCTAGTGGAAAGTTACACAATTACCTGCCTGTGACTGGAAGACTGGAGAGTGCCGTTTAGACTGCTAGGGAAACGTAGACAGGATGTCCCAGATATTTACTGGACTAGATGGTCCTTAGAACTTGTTGGTTCTTTGTCTTTAAATATGGTAGCAATGACCCTACAGATCCACATGATCTGCAGAGGGGATTTATTAAGATGCTGTAATAATACGCTCTACGTACTATTTTTCTTTCAAGCGTTCATCTTGGCACACTGTCCGAATTAAAGCTCTGAGAAAGATCTGTGTGCCGAGTCCTCAGGCAGTTCTCACTTAGTTCATTCATAGAACTTTTTTTTCCGGAAGGATTGCAGCTTCAGGCACCTGAAGGGCTCACTTTTCTATGTGCCAGGAGTGCACAAGGGGACTGAAATAGGGAAAAGAAAAGATTAAATTGTGGGAGATTAAGAAGCTAAGACTGACTGACAGGAGACAGCAACAAAAAAAGAGGAAAACCAGAATGTAGGGGAAAGAAAAGCAAAGGAAAAGAGTTGTAATGAAGGGGTGGAGAGAGAAGTGAGCATGATGGGAGTGGTAGGAAGAGGTGCAGGAGGACAAAAGGCGTGAAGCCAGCAGGGAGGAGTACTGGAGCTGAGTAACTAGGTCTTTTTTCCAGTTTGGGAGGGGCAGAAAGGAGAGAGACTTAGTAGGAGGCACGAAGGGTGGGGTTTGTCTTGGGTTTTGCCCAAGGTAGTTTCCCCCCACTTTCATAATGCTGTAATGTCTTTTACCTGCCCTGCGCTCAGACGAGAACAAGGAATTAATGAAAGCTTTTGGAATCAGTAAGGGGAACTTTTTTGTCTAGAAAGGGTTTTTGTCCACAAAGGAAAGCAGAAACGTGTTGATTTTTTTTTCAGTGCCCTGTAACTTTGGTAGCTGTGGGAAGATCTTCATAGAAATAGGCAAGAATTGCTTTTTGTGCTTAAATAAATAATTTTATGTCGATAACTGGACTTCATGGGGACAAGAAATTGAATTTAAAAACTACATAGTTGAGTCCCATTTCCCCCTCCCCACCCCCCTATTTTCTCCTTTTAGCCCTTTCTTTCCATAAGCACTCACTATTATAGTAATTATATGCTAGAGATGCTATGAGCATTAAATGCTACAAAGTAAATTTCAAGCAAGGCAGACATTTTCAGGATTTGCCTCAAGGGATTTTGACAAAGGCAGCAATAATGTCCTGTGTCAATGTTTCACAGCAGGGTGATTCCCTCTCTTGAGCCTTGAAAGAAAGAAGGCTTGTCCACGTGAGGTTTTCTTTTACTTTGCTTCCCTCCATGCCTTGACCTTATCTAACCAAGCTTACAGGAAACTTTGTACCCAGTACCACACTGAAAATTGTGTATGCCGAGATACATCTTGATCCCACATTACCATGTAGTTAATGCAGTGATCTTTGTTTCTGATTAACTACTGGTGACCTACCCCTGATATGGATCAGTGCTGATGTCAGGGAGTGAACGAGAACAGTAGATTTTGCACCTGGCAATAAGGGAGCCACCCCATCGAGCAACTGCATGAGAAACCTGTGACATGTTTTAAAATCCCCTGAATAGAGTCTGAGTCATAATTACCTGTCAGCACACTTACAGAATGAGCATTTGTTGGAATGATTTATAACGCAGTGCCATAGCTGGGTTTTGTATGTAACCCTTTGTTGATGGAAACGCCCAAAGTCTGCCTGTGCTGAGAGCATGTGCTGTCTCGGGCAGGGCATTTGCTTTGGGGCACAGGGATGGACTTGTTTGGGTTTAGTTTGTGTACTAATTTGTGTTGACGGAGACTCATCGTGCTTAGGAAACAAAATGAGGTTTGTAGCCATTTTGTACTGTGAATGACAGTTCAACTACATTAAATTAAGAACAATACTCCTGTAATACACAGGGGTTTTAAAAATATATTTTTATATATATATTTTAAAAGTATTTTGAAATACATTTTTAATAGTTACTCAGACATTTTTCTTTTTTTCTCCCATTTGAACTTTTTCAGTGCGGTTTATTTTGTGAGGCACAAGGAAACCAGACAAAGATTTGCCATGAAGAAGATTAATAAGCAAAATCTCATCCTCCGAAATCAGATCCAACAGGCCTTTGTTGAGCGTGATATCTTGACATTTGCAGAAAATCCATTTGTTGTCAGCATGTATTGCTCCTTTGAAACAAGACGTCATTTATGCATGGTCATGGAATATGTAGAAGGTAAAATGTTTGTTCTGTTTTACAGAGAAAGAAGAGAGTTATCTCACACCAAGAAAGAAAAATAACATGTATGGTACTTGCATTAGAAAGGACCGCTGATTTAGGCTCCAAATTTAGGCTTTAAATCACAAAACAGTCATTATCTCCAGCGAGAGCTTGTAAAATGCTTGTGCTCCAGCTATAATGGGAAATAATTGCTCTTCGAATAAGTTCCTCATAGACTGTAATAATAACTGTCCTAGCATTCAGAGTTCACGTGGAAATGCTGTTTGCTTTTCTGGAGTTGAAATTTTCGTTAGCAGACATTGGGGTATTTGTAATAGTTACTTTTACAAAGAAAGAGGGAAGAGGAAGGCATTTGAAAAGGTACTGATGCTGAAGGAGAACAGTGGACAGAAGCAGTGCAAGATGAGATACCCAGGCTAAGCTTGTATGGGCTTTTCTTTTTTCCCTTTTTTTTTTTTGTTATTCTGAAGTAGCAGCACAGACTTTGAGTTTCCAGCTGAACCCTTGTACTGCTCACTCCCGGCTTCACACTCTCTTTCCAGTGCAGTAGCTTGTGTGGTTACATGTTTGATTGAATCATCTGACTGGAAAATAAACATTTATGACTGCAGTCTGTGTCTCTTCCTGCCCATATATGGATTATACTGATACACCTCAGAATTTATAGGATTATCTGGAACATTTCTCCTGTCTACAGGTGGAGACTGTGCTACTTTGTTGAAGAACATGGGTCCCTTACCTGTCGACATGGCAAGGATGTACTTTGCAGAGACTGTTCTGGCCTTGGAATACCTTCATAATTATGGAATTGTACACAGGGATTTGAAACCAGACAAGTATGTATATAGAATATAACCAGAAGAGGACTTTGAAATTATTAGATAAAATGTGAAAGGTGTCAGCTTGCTTTGAATGTTTTTGAAATGTGTTTTTTTAATTGTGAATGTTACGTAGATTCACAATTTCTCCACACTGTTTGAATTTTCATTACCTCCAGTTACAGAAGATTTTTTTTTTTCCAAAAGAGCTCTTAAAATTTTTCTATCTTTAAGATGGTAGAGGCTATCGGAGGAGCTTTAAAAAAAAAAAAAGGTACTTCTGGCTGAAATGGAGGGAAAATGATTTTTAGTCATTAAGGAAAAGATCTTTAAAAATATGCTGAAAAGACTGTTTAATACAAAGTATCTTCAATGTGCAGATATTTGTATGTATGAAGACAAGATTGACCAGATTGGGAAATCTTTCCTGTTATGTTTTTTTGTTGTTTTTTTTCCCCAATACTTAGAAGTACCATGTTTCTCTATACATATAAATAACATTCCAGCAAGTAGCTGTGGTAAGGCATATGGCTGTTGCAGCTTCAATAATCTTTGTTTCACGATTTTTAAAAAAAAACAAAACAAACAAAAAAAACCACAAAAAAAAAACCAAACCAAAAAATGGTTGGAGTCATGTCTGTTGAGTGACAATACCTTCATAACATGATACCTCAGGTCAGGGTATTAGTTACTAACTAACTTCATACCTGAGGTTTTTTGGGGTTTCTTTGTTTTTGTTTTCAAGTGAGTGACCCAGCTGGTTACAGACAGCTGATGCTTACCTCACTTCAACAATGACATTTATTTTATTTTCAGTCTTTCAGGTGATGACTCTTTCTTCAAAGCCTCTAGCACTCAGCTCTCAACACTTGCATAGTTCTCTAAGAGGTTGTGCAATTGCATATAAAAAGTTTGTTTATATCTGATAATGATAGTCACAAACGTAAGACTAACAGATTTTTAACCTGTTTATTTTATACCTGCTTAAATTACCTTTTAAGCTGTCTATATTTTTGCACTGCTAATGTAACATTTTCCTCCAAGTATAATAATAATAGTAATAATAATAGTAATAATAACAACAACATAATGTTGAATTCTATCACAGTAACTTCCAATCATTCTAATTTTCAGTTTATTGGTAACATCCATGGGCCATATAAAGCTTACAGACTTTGGCCTGTCAAAGGTGGGGCTAATGAGTTTGACTACCAATCTGTATGAGGGTCACATTGAGAAGGATGCCAGAGAATTCCTTGACAAACAAGTAAGACACTGCCTTTTTCATTTCTACAATGAGTGTTCAAGTAAACTGATGTTTTGCCAGTAGAATAGAATAGAATCATTAAGGTTGGAAGAGACCTCAAGGATCATCCAGTCCAACCGTCCCCCCACCACCTATTAACCACTAAACCACGTCCTTCAGTGCTGCGTCTAACCTTTCCTTAAATACCCGCAGGGACGGTGACTCCACCACCTCCCTGGGCAACCTGTTCCAATGCCCGACCGCCCTTTCCGAGAAGAAATTTCTCCTCATCTCCAACCTAAACCTCCCCTGGCGCAACTTGCAGCCGTTCCCCCTAGTCCTGTCACTAGTTATCTGCGAGAAGAGGCCAACCCCCAGCTCGCCACAACTTCCTTTCAGGTAGTTGTAGAGGGCAATAAGGTCACCCCTGAGCCTCCTCTTCTCCAGACTAAACAAGCCCAGTAGCACAATACTGTATAAACTGTTGTTACTTCTCCAGTGATGTTCCAATTGTGTGTCAGGTACTTTTACTGATGCCCTGCAGATTATACTAGGCTTTTTTCTTTCTACATTAGGATCTATTAGCAAGATGAACAACTTAATTGTGTGTGAGTCTCTGAGAGAGACAAATGGAAAACTGTGTTTTTTTAAAAAAATCAGAAGTCTCAGCAGAGTACTTGTGGAGCTCATGATGCATTGTACAACCAAGGGTGCTTAAATCCTTGCTATGGCCCATTTCCCTTTAAACATGCCTCATTACCATTGCTCACAATCTGTTCACTGTAAAAGTTACTTAAGGTAAAACCATCACAACTTTCATGTAAAGGTAGGGATATGTTTAAGTTAAATAAAGTATTTGCCATGATGGTCTCCCACATACAAAATGATAACTGTCCTTTACATGACAGATATGGAAATGTTGATTATGGTGCCTGTAAATGTAGCTAGGTCATTCTAAAAACATTAGCTGTTAGGCAAACTTAGCAGGATAAAATCAACTGGATTCCAGGTTTCCGTATTATGTAACATTTTGAGAGTTATAAATGATGTGACATAGCCTAACTAGGCTTGTTTTACCATCATGTTTATTTTCTTTATTCTAGGTCTGTGGTACACCTGAATATATAGCTCCTGAAGTGATACTGAGGCAGGGTTACGGAAAACCAGTGGACTGGTGGGCTATGGGAATTATCCTGTACGAATTCCTTGTTGGGTGTGTGCCATTCTTTGGAGATACACCAGAAGAGCTGTTTGGACAAGTAATCAGTGGTGAGGATCATCACAAAAACCCCACAGATTTCTTAGCTTGCTGTTAATAGTAAATATTTCTGTTAATAGGAAAGATACGTATAACTTTACTGATAGACTAGGTTTTGAAGCTAGTTTTGCTTGAAAAACACCATCATCGTAATATTGTAATACACAATTTGCTGTCAAAGCAGTAAGAGTAAATATGGATTAAAAGCTGAACTTACTGTATGTTGTTGCTAAGTACAGAAATGCGGTAATGTACCATACAATGGGTAAGCTGCACCATTTGAAAAAGAAAAGCAGTGTTAGTAGAAAAGTAGTGCTACTGTAGCACCATGATTTCAGTCTTTATTGAAGAAATTATAACAGAGAAGAAACAGTTAAAATAAATTTGCATAAATAGGAAAATGCCTCATGGCATGATGAAGAAATTAACAAAGATGTAATAAAACCCTAAAACAAATGTCTCCCAAATAATAAATAATGAGAAAGAAAAATTCGCAGATTGTTAATGATTTCATTGGTGATTGTTGTAGTGTAATGTTATTTCTGTAGCAGCTGTTCTTCTTCCATTTAAAATTCAATAACCTTTTAGATCTTAACCTGCAAGCTGACCCTAAGTATTGTTATGTGGCTTGTGGCAAAACTGCATGATAATTAAACAGAATTGTTTACTATCCTACCTGCTGTTTCCATAAATTTCCCAGATGCATAGATGTAGAGGGCCTCTATTTATGCCAAAAAATTTAACAGAATGGCATCTCTGTTACTGAATATTTCCCAGTCTGTTTTATGATGTGCTTAAAAGGTCCAGTAAAAAATAACCCAAAAAAACACCACCAGAAACCCAACCAAAACCCAAGCATACAAAAAACCAACAGAAACAAAACTAACTGCACCTCTGGTTTCTTATTCTCTGAGAATGCACCAAATCCTGTTTTGTACTTCAGGAGATGCTCTCATCATCTCACTTTCTTCCATCTCTGAAGTTGAAAGCCAGACTTGTTTGTAAAACTGTAATGAAATGGATTTGTGAGTTGCCTCTCGTATAAGACCTCTTTATACAACATCCTAGCTGTTGATGGATTTCTAACAATGTTGTTTTCTGATGTTCTACGCAGAGGCCTGAGTGGCTAGGAGAATCAACTGTTTAATTAAACACAAGCAGCAAATGCTGGCTTTGTTCTGGATGCCTCACGGCTGTGATGCATATTCATGCTTTGTTTTCCAAGTCAGATTGAAACTGCAATGGAAGCTGTAGGCAGGCAAACATGGAAATAACTCATGTTTTTATTGCATATCCAGACACATGCACATGTGTTTTTATCTTTACACTCTTTGACTGGGAGAAAGGGAGGGAATACTCTTAAAATTAATGACAGAATTTGCGCTTTAGACTTTATTTTGCATGTGGCATTAATTTTACATTTTCTAAAGCAAATTGTCATGTGTTAGAATCTAGCTGATACTTATTAAGTAAATTCAGCTGTTTGAATGTGTCCAAATTATCTGCAGAAGTGTGTGTTTATAAACCTGATCTATTCCCACTTGTTCTCCAAGATTGTTGGTCAGCTTAGTTTCTTGTTTTCATGTTGACGTGTCAGTTTCTTCTATTTTAAATGTCCTTGCTTACTGAAGTAATTCTGCCGTATCTGCAGAACTGTTTTTTGGATGTTTCATGTGCTAAAATATATGGTCCTCTTGTATTCAACTGTGAAAAAAAACAAACAAAAAAAAAACCCAAACCACCCCAAAAAATCTCCCAAAAAAGTTGAAGAATCCAAACTGTACCATAGCCCTTTAGTCCAGTTTCTGTGGGTGAAATCTACATTCTGCTTTAAAATACACTTTAAAATCTTGCCCCTCATTTTACTGCACTTTTTCATTATAGGTTGCCTTTCCTGCCCCCACGTCTTATGAGCACAACTGTGGGAGGCCTCAGTGTAAACTGAAGTGGCTAAAATGTTTGGGGGTAAAAATAATGCTCTAGAAACAGGTTACATTTCATGCCTGTTTGTTTCAGTACATTTCCCTAAACTGGCAATAGAAGGATTAAACTTTGTGCAGCTTCTGATGATTATTTCTGCAATGATGATAACTTTCAAGAAAAAGTCTGGATCATATAATGCGAACAAAATACTTAACAGCCTTCTGTATTTCCTGAGCTCCTACCTTTCTGTTTCTCTGATGCCAAAATCCTTGTACCTCTCACGAACCTTCTGCAGAGTTTTGCCTAAAATACTAAATTTGTGGAAACAGCTTCTGCTAAAAATCAGACAAAATTTGCTGAAAGTTGTTATAAAGTTCATATTCATATTGAAGCTGGCACAATTTTTCATTGTTTAATTTAAATAAAAGCTTGGTGGAATTTTTATTCAGCCTTACCTGAATACTGCAGGGTTTCATATCTTGATTGCATGGTTTAGGTCCAACTTCCTATGAAGTGCAAAAGCCTTAGCAGTGTAAAAGTCAGTCAAGTGAAGTGGTTTTCTTCTGAGGTATAGGACACTTGGAAAAAAGCTCCCTTGGCATTTATTTCTCCAGAGCAGAGTCCAATACCTCAGCCCTTAGTCATGGGAGTAATGACTTCAGTGAGTCTACTAGCGTTAGAGGATTAGATGTGAACAGTGACTGCTAGGTCAGGTCATCTGTGTCCATCTTCACAGCAGTTTCCGTGGAACAGAACTAAAATTTAAACCATGATCTGGGGGGAAGGGCAGCAGGGAGAAGGGACAGCATACAAGTTGTGCCAGTATTTTGCAATAGTTTTCCATGAGCCAAGCATTCCTGTATTCTGTTGTTAAACACTGTTTTGGGTTAAAGGATACGTCTGAGGAAAATGGGAACAATGTGTTTATGGAGTCTGCACAGAGAGTATAAAAATCGGAAGTAATTGGTATGCAACAGAGCAGCTTGGAAAAGTTGCCTAATGTGACTTTACTGCTAGCTCACTATGAGAGCCTTTCACACGGTTTCTGCTGAATGTTGGGATCAGACTTCAGTAATCACAAACAACTTTCTGTTTTGCTAGATGAAATCATCTGGCCTGAAAAGGATGAAGCACCACCTCCAGATGCCCAGGATCTGATTACCCTGCTGCTCAGGCAGAATCCTTTGGAAAGACTGGGAACAGGTTAGGAGGCACTATTTTGAATCGTTATTGTGCTGGAAATAGCTTCTATATTTGGCATTGGGAGCTTTTCTTCACCTGTTCATTTTGTCCGGGAAACATCTGTCATGGCAAGCAGCATCAGAACATGCCAGTATAGCAGGGGATATTCTATAGATTCAGACCAGTAATATGAGCTTAACAGGATGATGACTGTCCTTTTTTTGGAGTTAAGTGTGGTCATTATCATTTACCCTCCTCTTCCTTTGATAAATAGAAATTTCTCAAAGGCTCAGTTAGCCATTGGGTGGAGTTCCTTCATGAAGACAGTATTAGACAGCTAGACACAGAAATGGAGAAGGGGAATCAAAACACAAGTGATGCTTTATTTTTCAGAAGTATCTTAGCCTGGCAAATTAATTCCTCCAGGCTTTAGGATGGCTGATAAGTGCTCAAACTAATTATTCTGAAATTACTGTCTGAGGTTGTATTGTGAAAGATCTTGTCAATTCTCATTCAGCAAGCACTTCTGCCTTGCATGAAAAAGTATAAAACCAAAAGTGTGAATGTTAGGGAAGTAAATGGGTGTTGGTGAGAGCACAAGCTACCGGCTTATTCCACTGTGGTCGTTCAGTCCTCATTCCATTTCAAGAGAAGAACCTGGCCTGTGGAGCCTGCATAGACTAATGAAAGCACTGTGCATTTATGTAACAGAGTTTATTTGTTAGTTGATGGAGCAGGATTTATTTGGGAATTTGAGTGAGAGGCAGTAATGAATAATACTGCACATGATTTTTAAAGTGTGATTTTTAAAGTAGAAGAACCCTAGTCACTGACTGCCATTCCACTAACAAAGTGCTATGTAAACACAGAAAAAAAAAAGCATCCTACATAAAAGCCTGAATATAAAGGTATAATCTTATTTATAGGGAGCGCTGTATGAAATAGCTATAATACTGGAGATGCTAAGGAAACCAAGTGGCATGAGAGTATTTGGAAATTGCTGGCAAATCTGAGTCCAGTGGTCAGATTGTGCTGCATATTTTTAAAAGTAATGTGAAAAGGAGCTTTAGGAATCAGTTCATAACTAGCCTTACTGCAGCCACTCAGGGGGAACATAACTATAACCCAGATCCCAAGTACCTATTGATGCAGTCCCAAATGACAGGTCTTCCTTTGGGACGTGATGGCATGACTGAGATAAGCAAATTGCATGTCCCTTGCTCCCTGAGCATCTGAGATGTCTGTGAACAGCCTGTAAACGTCACTGTCATTGATGGTCTGGAGTAAGTGGCATCCAGCAAAGTTTGTTGTTCTCCCTTGCCCAGTGTTGAAGAAGTTATAAGTGAGGGAGGTGTAATGCCTGAAGTCAGCTTCTCCACTTGCTGCCTGCTTCATCTGCTGCAAAAGGCACCACTGCTGAGGGCAAAACATCTAGTTCCATTCCCTTGTTTTAAGTATACTCATTTCAGGCATTGCTTCATTGTCAGGATGGTTTTTCCTGGTAAATACAGTGTTAATTCAAGACCATCCCCCTGTGAGAGGCTGGATCAGAAGTAGATTGCAAATTCTGCCTCTTATGCTACAGCTGTTTGAGAAAGTGAATTGGCTAGGATGAAGCTGGCTTAACTACTGTAATGGTCAGTGCTACCACATGGAGCATCTGTGCAGCTCCTTTACGGGCTGATTTTTTTCAACTGTTCATGGTCTCTCAAGAGCTGGCAGTCTGAAAAAGGAAATCAGGCAGCCATTTCTAAGAAGCACAGAGGGATGTTTAGAAACTGCAACAAAGGTTTTTTTAAGTGTCAGAAGCAACTTGCAGAAACGGAGGCTGCAATGTGACAGGACCCACGGGGGCACTGGAAAATAGCATGGTTTATCCCAGGCTCCACCATGCATTTCAAATGACAGCCCTATCTATTTAAATACCTGTTGGCTAGCTACATAACACTCTGTGAAAATCGTAATTGTGTATTTGCTCAGGAGGCCTGAGTGTCATACCTAAGTTGGAAGAAAGAGAGATAGAAACTACACTTGTTTTGAGGAAGGAAAATGACAGAAAAAGACCTCTTTGGGTTTGAAGTGTCTGAATCCAATCAAGACTTACACAATTGTGATGCAATATCCCATTACTGTGCTCAGAGAAATGTTCTCTCCCCGGCTAGTGACACGCAGTGAGATGTGATTTTGATTTCCTTTCAGAAGATTTGGCTTTTATGAATTTTTCCCTGGTGTAGTCAGAAAAGCGAAGAACCTAACCTAGAAATCTTGACATTCTGACTTAGAGACCAATACTGGTGGAGACTTCACACTTTTACTATGGTTCTCTTGACTTAGCCTTGACATAGGGAAGTTTACGTGCTGTATCAGCGTGGTGGGTTGACCTTGGCTGTCTACTAAGTGCCCATCAAGCAGCTCTGTCTCTCCCCTCCTCAGCTGAGCAGGAGACAGAAAATATGACAAAAGGCTCTTGGGTCAAGGTAAGGACAGGAGATCACTCAGTGGTTGCTGTCATGAGTAAAACAGACTCAACTCACGGAAATTAATTTAATTCCTTCTCACTCTTCCCCTGCCCCAGCATGGGGTCCCTCCCACAGGAGGCAGTCCTCCACCAACTTCTACAATATGAGCCCTTCCCATGGGGTGCAGTTCTTCACCAGCTGCTCCAGCATGGGTCCCTTCTCTACAGGATGCAGTCCTTCAGGAACAGGCTACTCCAGCATGGGTCCCCCACAGGGTCACAAGTCCTGCCAGCAAACCGGCTCTGGCATGGGCTCCTCTCTCCATGGGGCCTCAGGTTCTGCCAGGAGCCTGCTTCAGCATGGACTCTGCCATGGACCTCCATGGGCTGCAGAAGGACAGCCTGCCTCACCATGGTCTTCTCCACAGGCTGCGGGGGAATCTCTGCTCCAGCGCCTGGAGCACCTCCTGCCCCTCCTTCTCCACTGACCTTGTTGTCTGCAGAGTTGTTGTTCTCACATCTTCTCGCTCCTTTGGCTGCTGTTGTCCAGCAGTTTTTTATCCTTTTGTAACTCTGTTATCACAGAGGCACTACCACTGTGGCTGATAGGCTCGGACATGACCAGTGACAGGTCCATCTCGGAACCAGCTGGCATTGGCTCTATCGGACATGGGGGAAGCTTCTGGCAGCTTCTCACAGAAGCCACCCCTGTAGCCCCCCTGCTACCAAAACCTTGCCACATAAACCCCATACAACCAAGCTGGCAGTAACTCTTGCTGCTGCAGGTTACCTGTTCAGTTTTCAGAATTAGATTTATGCTTATTAGTAACATACTTGCCCACTTGCCTAGAACAAAAATTACAGTATTTTATTATATTTCTTAACTTGAAACTACTGTAATTGTTTAACACATAACAAATAGGCAGTAATTAGTAAGATGATCAATTAGAAAGTATTTTGTATAGAATTGTGTATTACTGCAATAAAACACCAAAAGGAGCTCCTGATCAGCAATGATATTTTCATTGAGCCGCTATTAAGAATCATTTTTCATTACTTTGTTGCTTGTATTTAACTCATCTAGTGCACACATTTATATTTTGATGACGACTACTACTACGTCTGATGTTTCTGACTAATGTGTAGCTGATGAATAATAATTAGTATATCCAGAAAAACAGAAATGTGAAAAGGGGGAAGATGATAAAGCAATGCTGCCGCTATTAAAGAAGTGGCAACAACAAAACAGGAACGGGGATGTTCTCTGGCAGTTTTAGGAGATTCTACTGCAAATGGTAGTAGAAGTTCCTGCCTACAATGATGACTCTGCCTTTTTGGCCAGGAGTTTGGTTGAATTAGTGTCAGGAATTTGTGTGATTTTGCTCAGTGTTTTTCTCTGGCTCCCCCAGGTGGTGCATATGAAGTAAAGCAGCATCAGTTTTTTAGGAGCCTTGACTGGAACAGTCTGCTGAGGCAGAAAGCAGAATTTATTCCACAATTAGAGTCTGAAGATGACACAAGCTATTTTGACAGTAAGTGTTTAATGGTATTTAAAAACCTGATGAACAACTTGTTTAAATAACTGCTGCCTTCGACTTTTGCTAAGTGCTTTGGAAATCTCCTTCATCAGAACCATTGGTAGCTTGCAGTTTCACTGGCCGTTTTACATTTCAGCAGAAATACTCTTAAGAAAAAAATTACAGTTTTAGTTAATATTAAATCCTGGTACCCATTCTTCCTGATAAATTCAAGTACTTTATCTTCCTTGTCTGTAGCTCGTTCTGAGAAATACCACCATATGGAAACGGAGGAAGAAGATGATACCAATGATGAAGATTTTAATTTAGAGATAAGACAGTTTTCCTCATGTTCACACAGGTTCTCAAAAGTAAGTAAAGAATGTTGTAATGCTAGTGTGTATTGTGTACATAAACATTTTTCTACGAGTTTGGAAATGTTAAATACATATAGGGCATTGTTTGTCAAGAAATGTTTACTGAAACTGAGCAAGAATGAAATGAATACCGTTCAATCAAAATACGGGAGGATTTGTTCGGAAATTATTTCTTGAATCCTTGAGAAGGTAATAGCAAATTGTATAAGCAGGTTGGTATTTTCTGTAGGAAATTCATGATAGCATAAGATAAAAGTTTAGGGAAACCATTCTGTTAAATGCTAATGCACATTTCTTATGTTGGTTTCCGTGTACATAGTTTGTGTGTTGCTGCAGTTGTGTCCTGAGTATCTTGTAGGTGGTGGCATAACAAAGATTATAGTACTAGTCTGTAGTAGCTATTAACTAAATGATGTTAGGCTGAAGTGAAAAAACAAAGTAGTGGTTAGCATGTGATTTGATCAAGGAGAGATGTGGATTTGAGGGAGTGATTTGAATGCTGTGAATTGAAGACAAATCTGACTGTCCAAAGGGTAGTATTCTTTAGTAGTTGAGAAAAAAGCTGATTAATGCTGAAGGAGGGATGCCAGTAGAAGCAGAGTGGACATGCTGAGAAAATACTTTGGAGGGTAAATTGGCAGGAAATAATGGAAGATGAATGCCTAATGAGCATGCTTTTACTCTTAATGTAGCATCCAGCAGTGATTTTCAAAGGCTTTCTGTTTAAAAACTTTCTTCAACCTTCTTTAGGAACTATTTAAAGGTATTTGGAAAGTCTACGTATCTTGTTTGTCCTGGGTTATGCTTTAATGAATTGGTGGATTTTATTCTGGCCCTTCAGTAGCACATATATATTGTATCTGTGATTCTATGGAAGAGCAGAGAGTGGAGTTGTGGATGTTGGTTATCCTCACTCTATGTAAACTCCTGCTTTTGGCTCGGTGATATGTTTCAAATTCAGATACTGATAAATGATGCAGTCTCTTTGTAGCTAACTTTTAACGAGAGGCAGTGGACACAAGCTGAAACACAGCAAGTTGTGTTTGAAGGCACGGAAACATTTTTTTAGTGTGAGGGTTATCAAGCACTGGCACAGATTGTCCACAGATAATATGGAGTCTCCATCCTTGGAGGTCTACAAAAGCCATCTGGACATGGTCCTGAGCAACCAGCTTTAGGTGACCCTGCTTTGTGCTGAGAGGTTGGACAACATGACCTGCAGAGGTCCCTTCCAACCCAACATCATTCTGTGATTCTGTGAATTTCTGTCCTTTTGAAAACTCTGCACCACAGAAATAGTTTGCTTTAATGTTGTTATGTCATTGCATCACTAGCTGTGCCTCTCAGGCAGTAGAAAATATAGCTGACAATTTCTGTGTGCTGTTTGGCTAAGCAAACAACGGACTTCCAGTGTTTAGAGTTTATTTTTTCTAGATCCTGTAGCCAAGTAATTTATTTGTAACGTCAAAGTCAGTTCAGATGAATTTTTCTGCATCTGGCTGCTAGATACTAAGTCAGTATCTTAGGATTAGGGCTTTTTTACTGTGTTTGGCTTTATGTTTGTGAATTAATCCAAGATGTGCATTAATGCTGTGACCTAGAGACCCCAAGGCTATGGAAATTTTTTGTACTCTCTTGGTTCATACAGTGAAATGGGGAGAAAGCTGTTGAGTTTATAATGAGATGTTATTTGTGACCCTGTATGTGAGGAGCCAAGAAAGCAAAACAGTAAAGCATTTTAAGAACACAAACTCTTGGAAATTTAAAATAGGCTCAAGAAGTTTGAGGTTTGCACTCTGAAATGCTGTATAGGCATTTAGAGCATGCAGAGTACAACCTGAAATGTGTTTTCCTGTGTATCTTTTTGTATCAAACATGTCAGTAATGAATTCGGGGGTTTGCGGGTATTTTTGTCTGTAATAGGTTTTTAGCAGCATAGATCGAGTCACTCAAACACAAGCTGAAGAAAAGGAAGATGCAGGAGACAAAACAAAAAGTATAACCTTGCCTTCTGTGGAATCTTTAAGCTGGAGTTCAGAATATTCTGAAATGTAAGTAGAAGTGGGTGTTGAAAGTGGTCCATGCCCTGTTTGCCAGGAAGCAGGCTTCCTTATCTCAATAGCTACATGAGAGTTTGCCTCTTTTTAATGCAGACAACAAGTATCTACATCCATTTCCTCTGACATGGAGAGTAGCAGGCAGCGACACAGTTCTGGTTTGCTTCCGAAGTTGGCCATATCAGCCGAAGGAGAACAGGGTGATTCCACTGGCTTAGCGGGACCTCGGGAGGAGCAGGAAAAGCCTGTGTTTGTGAGTGAGGAAACAGTGCAAGATGAACCTGAAGTAACCACTCCAGCAAGTACTATCAGCAGCTCCACACTATCAGGTAATTCAGAGTGAGTCCCTTGACTGATGACATTAGAAATAGTTATGGACCTGTGTTGTTTAGCACAAGTGTTCATAGATTTGGAAGTCTTGTCTTTCAGAATTACTTTCTTAAAAAGCCACCCCAAGAGGGATCTAGTTTGGGCTCAGGCTCAAGCTAAAAAATCGCATTAAAATATGTATGGGAAAGTTTCAGCATTTTTGGAAATGCCATTTGGTGTCACCCCACGGACTCTGGAGGGCAGCTAGGCAAATGAAGAAAGCTTTGACTTGACCGTAGAGGCTTTGCAGGATTCTTCTGTTGAGAAAAGGAGTCTTGGATCCCTTGAGCACCTAAAGAACTATTTTTATATCTTCTCTCACTGAAGGTGGTGATCTTTTGATTATCTTGGAGTCATTCCAACTGATCTGTATTGCTGTTTGCTAACACTGTGCTGCAACATTGTCTGTTTTTAAGACATCTCAATGGTGTGTGCCTCTCAGAATTGGCAGGGTTGTCTGACTTTTGGAAGTCACTTTTGTCATTAGGAATCTAGGAGGCAGTGTTGTAAACCATTCCCTACTTAAATAATTTATATCCTTTATGCATCTCTCTCCCAGCTCAAGTATTTGCACGCATTTCAATAGGATCCAGGGCCCTTGTGTCTTCTGGTTTTGTACTTCCCGAGTTTTTTGTAACTGTTGGAAGACCTGATACTTAACGGAGACCAAGGCCTATATCTGTCTTCTGATTGTCTATATATAGGTTTCCAGTTACCTTGTCTACACATTTACCTGTCTTCAGCTTATTTCTCTTTTGTACCTCATGGAGTTTTGCCCCTTTCTGTTTCCATACCCCTGCTTTCCGATGTACTCTGCATCTTCCTTCCGACTTCCTCCTCTCCATTTCTGGGAAAATAAATTTCCTTAGTTTCATTCAACTGTACAACCATTTGCAGCTCCTTCCCTTGTATAAAATCTTGACTGTGCGGTACCCCAAGTTTTGCTTGCTCCTCCCAGTCCCATGTTATGATGTTGGCATTAGCACAGCAGTCTCAGTGATAACTCAAAGCATCTGATCCTCTTCTATCACTTACCAGTTACACTTAAGAGCAATTTCACTTTTCTGTGGTCCAGTAGCAACAGGCAATTCAGTGGCCTTAAAGGAATACTAAGAATTACTGCTGTGTATTTAAACAGGCGACCTACCCTTGGTGTGTGTTTCATAAGATCATAAAACTTTCCTTTGACATGTTTGAGTTTCAGAAGAAATCCCATGTGGGTTGTTCGTGTGACAGAAGACCTTCATGGGTTTTCTTTTCCATTGTTTGAAACATTATTGTCCTTCTTCCATTTATTGTTGTGGAAGTTCATTACCTATGATAGACCAATACCAATGTGGTTTTAATACTGGGTCTAGTGGTGCGAGGTATCTTTCTCCTGTGTGGTAGAAAACCACCTAAAGAATAAAAGCAAAAAACAGTGATTAAAAATAAAATTATACTTAGTTTTTTAACGATCTTGGAAAAGTTGATAAACTGATAGCAACTTATGTAGGATTGGAGTCTTTCATTTACTTTAGGAGGAATTCACATGAAAAATAAATGTATAATTTAAGTTCTCTTAGGTGGATGCTGCATATTGAGATGTTAGACTTGCTTCAGCTTTTGTCTCTTACTTTAGTCCGTGACTACAAAAACCTTTTGCTTCAATTGAATCTGTTAATGTTTATGCATTTTGTAAGTCTGGAGGAACTCCTCAGATTTCTGTAATGTTGTTTTATGAACATTTTTAAAAGAAAGAAAAATTCCTATCTCACAATTGTACCATTTCCGTTCCCTGACACCCAGTTTTCTCTCAACGTGTTTATCGCTTCTTCTTTGTACAGTTGGCAGTTTTTCAGAGCACTTAGATCAGATGAATGTAAGAAGTGAGAGTGTGGACAGTACAGATAACTCCTCAAAGCCACCCGGTGAAGTTGCATCTCACATGGCTCGTCAGCGATTAGAAAGCACAGAGAAAAAGAGGATCTCTGGAAAAGTCACAAAGTCCCTTTCTGCAAGTGCTTTGTCCCTCATGATCCCAGGAGGTAGAGATAAATCTTTTTGTTTGTTATGATCTATGCATACTTGATGCTTTATGATGTAAACAGAAGATGTTGGAGAGTCTAGAATGGATTGTGTTTCACGCTTTTTTGTTTCTCTTGTTGCTCAAATGCATTACTAGATGGTGCAATGTCTTCAGTGAGTTACAGTGGTCACATTACAGCTGAGGGACCTTCTCTGACATGCAAAAGTGTAGCTTAGTGGCGACTACTCTGTGTTCGACTGTGCATGCACAGCAGGAGGCAGGCTTTAGTCGTTGGCCAATTCTACAGCAGGTGTGTAGCTTAAGTTTTGCGTAGCTCACTATGTACAGCTCCAGGAATAGCTGTTTGTTGCAGCAGCACATTCAACCTGACTGGTTCTCTCTCATCTCCTGTAAGGAAAGTTGGTAAGCCGGAGAGAAGTGTCACAAACGTGGAAATAGCGTACAGGCTCCTGTTTGTACTACACTGGCTTACATAGAGCGCTCGAAATTGGAAGCCAGAAATACTGCCATAAGTGGAAGTATAACAGAAGTGTTGAGTGTTTCCAGATGATGCATTGGTGCTTTGTTTTTTACTGGTTCAGAATAAAGTCCAAGTTTCCCAAACTTTGAGGCATCTTTTCCAAAAGTAGGATTACGTCTCAACTTTGCGTACTGGCCATATGCTGCTTTGAGACCTCAAGTGTAATATTTAACTATCTTCCTGGTTTGGTAATGTGACCTTGTACTTGCTCCATATGTTCAAAGGTGGCTTTGACACTAACTTCAGCAAGTTGCTTTGAGTCCTCAAGCTAGCGGAGAATTGTACAGCGTTGAAGAGTTGACTGTGGCTCTCAGACTTCACCTCTCTCTGGACTGTAACGCACATGTGCACTGTGTGCTCCTTAATGCCTTGGTGAGCAAACACTGTGCTATTGTGCGTGTGTTTTGGAGAGGTGAAAGGCCCATCTCATTGCTGGTACTGCAGGAATTTCTGATTCACCTCATGTTTTCTTTACCGTATAGTTCAAAGAACAGCACAGGCTTCCTGTGCAGTATGTGTAATTTCAGCAGCTAGCCATGAGGATGTTTTAATAAGATAAGAGAAAATGTTGAGTCTCAGAGGAGTAATTGCCCCTGCTTGATTGAGGACAACTAGGTGACAATGAAAAGAATACTTAGTGATGCTATTCGCATGTGAACGATCATTGTCACAAAATGAGTGAGAGATGAAGATGACTGTATTTATAGAAAGAGAGAGTTAGTGACCATGTGCTCAGCCTGGTCAGGGCAGTGTTGGTGCTGAAAACTGCAACTGGCCTGCAAAAGTCTGGACTTACTCCTTTTGTAGACTCTTTCTTCCAAATAATATTTCTCTCCCAAATGTCTTAAGTGTTGGTTTTGGTGTAGCCTCTAAAAGTTAGCATCATGGTTATTTCTTCTGCTTCTAAAAAGCCTGTAGTGCATACTAAATACTCAGGCTAGCTATCACAGGATCATGATATACACACAGGCGATCACACACCCAGATTAACTCTCAGAAGTTATTGATCGGTTTGTATTCTGTTAGCTCTGTCACAACTATCAAGTAAGAATCACGAAGTTCAGAGATGATAAAGGCCAAGTTACTATGCTCGTTAAACTATCGTTTTCTGTCAGTTTAATCTCAGCATCGCTCTATAAAATCTAAACTTGACTTTGCCTGCACGTAAAAATGTTGCCATTTTAACTATATCAACCAAAATCTTATATGTTAGCTGTACCTAATATTGTCCAAAAACCCTATCTTATTCGTGTTTATCCGTAAAATTAACTACAGCAACAGCCAGCCAGTGTTCCTAAGCTGAGAGTCACAGGATGTGTCTCACACCTAGCAGAAAGCAGAGAGCAGGTGATCTGAGCATGTTTCAGAGCCAAAGGGTGACAGTGACAGCCCCCTCAGGGCTTGGCTGTTCTGTGGGATTTCAGCATTAACCCAGTGATACCTATTGCTGGGAGCCTCCGGTGACTGGCATCCAGGGAGCAGTGCCTCTGCTGTCAAAGTGTATCTGCCCTTGCATGATACGGCTGGGCACAGACGCCAAGCCCACAGTATTTCTGGGCTGCATTCCTTTGCAGAGCTGTCAGCCTGTTACAGTCACCAAAGTTTTATGCTGCTGCAGTTGTGTCGTACATTTGCACAAGTATAAGCACATAGTGCTTTAGAACAATGAAATAAAATGAAGCTGTAATTCATGTTGCAAGTTTTTGTGGTCTTATGTGATGTAGCAGAACACAGAAATGAAGGGTTGAGACTAGCATTGGGTTACTGTCCTAGGTACCAACTAGACAGTGTGGCTTAATCACAGTAGTCTTTATCTGTATCTATATATCACTGAAACAGAAAAAACCAACGAGCACTTTGTTTAGCAGTGTTGGATAATACGGGGGAATAGTTTTGGCTGTACTCACAATAACATTTGCTACCAAACTCTGATTTTTTCATGAGTCTTAAGAAGAGGCTGAGAATCGTTCTTTCAAAGTTAGCAATGAGTGTGTTTCCTGTCTAAAAGGCAAGAACAGTCTACAGCTAACCAATTAACCCTAGCATTAAAAAATGCAGTTTACGATACAGGGAAAGAAATTCAGTTTTAAGAACTGGTTGCTGGTCAGACTTCTCGTTTGCTAAGATACACACTGATTGGGGAGGAGAGTGTTGATACAAAGACAATGACACATTTTGACACAAAGTTGTCATACAATTAAGGAAATACCCTGTTTTGGGTCTGTATTTGTGTGTGCTCAGAATGTACTGTAATAAGCATAATTTTTTTATTCCAGATGTGTTTGGTGTTTCTCCTTTGGGAAGTCCTATGTCTCCTCATTCCCTGTCATCTGATCCTTCATCCTCCCGAGATTCCTCTCCCAGTCGTGATTCATCGATTGCTGCTGCAGGTCCTCATCAACCGATAGTAATTCACAGTTCAGGAAAAAAGTATGGCTTCACCATCCGAGCGATCAGGGTTTACGTCGGTGACAGCGATATCTACACTGTGCACCATATTGTTTGGGTAAGATAATCCAGTTTTTTGCTTATATACAGCCACAGAAAACTATAATGATATATTTGCTTTTGGTTTTTGTACCTATGGTGTCTGTTTGGTAACAGTTACCATGTAAATCATGATGTTGTTCCCAACAGTTTTCTTAGCATGAAATTCCTACCTGTACAGGAGACCGGTGTTGGCTGTAGGGACAACACAAGCCACCTTTGGCAGAAGTGGTACCTAAGTGTGATGTTGACCTTCTGCATGGATCACTTCCACTTTTGGCAAGTTTGGCAATTGTGAACGGCCATGTCTAAGTTCAGAGTACTGCATCATTGAAAACAAAAGGCTTGGTGCAGCTCCTCTGACTGAAGGCAGGATCTGCAGAACTAGGACATTATAAACAGAAATTTTGAAATATACATGGAGTTTGAACTGTGTCAGTTAAAGGATTCATGAAAGTCAACAGTATTTTACTAGACACAAGTAGGCTGACAGGCAAGCACTGACTTTTATGTAGAACTGTGCAAATAATTTGGGATTGTGAATACTTTTGAGTATTCTATGGCACAGGAAAAAGACTGTGTCTTGAATAAATCATGTCATTTTGATCCTCTGTTCACGGCTGATTTGAACAAAGTGGGAGACAGGCTAAAGGAAAATACAGCAGTTCTTGCATTTCATTGGCTATCAACCGCCTTGATTGCAAAATAAATACAGATTTATGTAAATATATATGTATTTCTATTTATTTTATGATTGAGCTTGATAACAAATTGTATATTTTAGATAATTTGTATATTATACACATATAAATTGTGTGTGTATAAATAAAATATTTCAACTACCTTAAAACAATTTTGAAAAATTGATTAGAAATATATCAAAAGCTTTGAGGTTATGTGCCGTGCTTTGTTTTAACTATGTGTTGTAGGTTTTGAAGTAGCAACGCTGTTAATGTGATAGTGTGTTGCACTCTTCTCATTCGTGTTGTTTACCTCTCAGATCTATTAATCCATTCAGAACACTGAGTCCGGAGAATGGTACATTTGACTGAGAATAGAATAAATCAAAAGACTGGATTTCTTGCTACTAGTGTAATATCATAGTGAAGGAAAGGGGAAAAAATGGTATGTTGCAGTAAAAGTGAAACCTTGGCGTTTTTTCAAAATACTGTAGGTTTGTTGGGTTTTTTAGTTCTATAAGCACTGTAGGCTTCAGTAGTGGCTGTGTGATTTAAATTCTTCAAAAGCTTAAAATATAATACATTATTTAAGCGACCTTCAAAATAATTAACCATTCAGTTTGCTTTGGTCCTTTGCCACCTTTGTGCTGCACTGTTCCCTCTAATGGGCAGTCTGATGAATTTGACCCACATGAAAACAACCCTTGACTATATGGTGGAGTTAATTTTTATCATTATTAAAGTACTGCATGTGACCACTGCCTTAATTACATCAGTGTTTCTCAGTGTCGGATGCTGAAAATCTTCATTCAGATCTGAAACTTTGCCATGGGGAGTGAATCACCCCTTCCTTATTATGCATGGAAACTGCCCTGCTATAAAGACCTTACTTAATACTAGTGGCAACAAGCAGTGTTGCAGTCACCTTTGAAATCATTCCTGGCCCCACGTAGGTATAAGGTTTGTGTAAGTAGTTGATGGTGAAATGGCTGGTCTGATTTTTTTTTTCTTCCTGTATGTAATTCAATATCCGTAAGCTTTCTTCATTGCCGACTGGTTATGTAGAAAGAGTTCATTAAACTCTTCCATACTTTTGAAAGTGTGGAGGTTAAACAGGAGGCCATTTTGTGTATATTCTCTTCGTCTATAATTTCCAGAATGTGGAAGAAGGAGGTGCAGCTTACCAAGCGGGTTTAAAAGCTGGAGACCTGATTACTCATATCAACGGAGAGCCAGTTCACGGTCTTGTTCATACAGAAGTCATTGAGTTGTTGTTAAAGGTAACTTTTGGACAGCTGGGATACAAAAGCACTTGCTGTTTTCACCAAGGATTGAGGGGGTTATGTTTGTTTCCTTCAGAGACTAGTTACCAGATTTTGTGGTTGTTGAAGTACAGACTCTTAAGCTTCCGTTGCACAGATCTGGAGAAAGGTCAATGACTTCACACATCCTGCTATGATTTTATTTTTTTTGCAATAAACTGGCACTGCTGCTGAGGTAGTTGAAGTACATTCAAGGCACTGACACAGAGAGATGTCTCCGTCTCTCAGAAAATTGGGCATTTTCAAGCACTTCCTTGAATTCCCTGTTCTTCAGTTAATTCAGGCTTTTGATGATGCTACTTCTCATTTTCTCCTTCTAAACTGAAATCAGTGAGGGAAGTGGAAACAAACAATACGAAATATTTTCTTGTCTACTGTAGAGGAACATGCCTTTCATAATTGTAAGGCCCAAAAGGTTTTTCTCTCATAAATAGCCACTCACGTGCTTCAGAGCTTCTTTGCTTAATGAAGTTCTCATCCTGCAGTTTGACTTCTATCAATAATCTGTCACATTTTTCTCTTGTGGAGTTTTGAGGTCTCTCCTATCAGAAAAATACAATTTTTTCCATAAAAGCAAACAAACAAAACCCCAGCTTTTTTAAATGAACAGTAGTGTCTTAGCTTTCCACTGTAGCTCATCATATTGCAGGTTTTGTGTAATCCTTTTAGCACAGCCTACATCATTGACAATTTATGGTGTTACATGTAGAGCTGTGCCTGTCAAAGGGAGTAGTCAGTTACAAAAGAATATTGGAAAGCAGTGAAGTGATGGGGAAATACAAAGAGCTGAGGAAAGATGCAAAACATGCTTTTTCCTGAAGTCTTCATTTTCCTTTTCTGAAACCAGGAGGAACTTCCAAGTTTTCCAAGTTTGCAAGAAATGTATAAGAGAAAATCTGTAATTTTAGACAGTTGGCTGTGCAGTTGTTTTCTGTGTCAGATACAAAAGAAGAGAAACATGACAACCCTGCACGCTACTTACAAGAGTAAACTCAAAACAAGAAATTGTTGTTTATCCAAATGTGCTGTACCATAAATCAATTTGGTGTATTGGAATTCCTTTGAAAAGTTCACTGTAGTGAAAAGGATTTTCAATATATAGATATTTCCAGTTGGTTTTATTTATTGAATCATCTGTTCTTGCAAACAGTCCTAAAAAGCTGAACTTAAATTACATTTAATCTCTTTTGAACAAGATAAAATGATTGTTTGGGATTGATAATGAAGATTAAGTTTTCTTCTCCGTTTCATCATTGTAACAGTTGGTATTCTGAGACATGAATGGCCAGTGAATGAACTGCTGTGCCGTGACCGCTGTTCTTTGTGGGCAAATAAGATGTTTCTGTAGAAGCTTTCACCTTGAAAATTGCAGTCTTGATCAGTCATCTTCCTGTCTAGCTACAGGTATTGGAATTTCTCCTTGTCCTGAAGCTGGAATGGAGGAAGTTTAGGAATGCAGGATTTGAGGATTTTCTGATCACTGTATATGACATAAATTAGCCTGGCAGCATCTGCATAAGGCTCCCTACACTGCCAGCTCTTACTCTGGTGCTGGAATTCTGTGTCGTTCCATTTGCATTTGTGGTGTAGCGCAAAGTCATCCTGCGCCTAAATGTTCCTGCTCCTCTTTTGGCAGAGTGGTAACAAAGTCTCGGTAACAACAACCCCTTTTGAAAACACTTCCATCAAGACAGGACCTGCCAGGCGAAATAGCTACAGGAGCCGAATGGTCAGGCGCAGTAAGAAAACCAAGAAGAAAGAAAGTTTAGAGAGGTGAGCGATCCTTTTGTGTCATGGTGAATATGTTTCCTTGTGTTTGTGTATATGTAACAATTTAAAATAGGAAGGTAATACAGTTCTTCGTTGTCTTTTAACATGTTTTTACCTTCTTTTATGAGATTCTGTGGTTGTAACACATCCTTCCAGTCCTGTTTTACCTAAACTAGATCTGTTAAAATAATCCCTAAAAATTTTCCATTGCACACACATAGATATATGGAAGAAAGTGAATAACTGAGGTTGCATCTGAATTTGGTTTAAGTATATCGTTTTGTGTTTGTTTAATTAAGCTTTCCTGTGCTAAGTTTATGGGCCTTTTTAGTTCAATGGTAAGTTTATGTGTATTTTGTAAATAATCGCTAGTACTCTCATAGAATCATAGAATGGTTTGGGTTGGAAGGAATGTAAAAGATCACCTAGTTCCAACCCCCCTGCCATGGGCAGGGACACCCTCCACTACACCAGGCTGGTCTAGTCCTGCCCCATCCAGCCTGTCCTAGAACACTGCCAAGGAGGGGGCATCCACAGCTTCTCTGGGCACCCTGTTCCAGTGCCTCACCACCCTCACAGTAAAGAATTTCTCCCTCATACCTAATCTAAATCTCCCCTCTTTTAGTTTAAACCCCTTACCCTTTGTGTGTGCTATCATTACACTCCCTGCCCTTGTGAACAGGTCCTGTTTAGGTATTGGAAGGCCGCAATTAGGTCTCCCTGTAGCCTTCTCTTCTCCGGACTGAACAAGCCCAACTCTCTCAGCCTGTCCTCGTAGGAGAGATGCTCCAGCCTTTTCATTATCTTCATGGCCCTCTTCTGGACTTACTCCCGCAGCGCCATGTCCTTCTTATGTTGGGAGCCCCAGAGCTGGACACAGTACTCCAGGTGGGGTCTCACAAGAGTGGAGCAGAGGGGGAGAATCCCCTCCCTCAACCTGCTGGCCACACTGTTTTTGATGCAGCCCAGGACATAGTTGACAATATAGATATTCTTCCAGTTTTGGTGGGCTTTTAAGATAAGAAAATTAAGATTTATATTCATAAGAAGCTAACCATTCTTTAGAAATACAGTGAGTAGATTTTAGTACAAATAGATTTAGTTACAACATCTATCCCACCTATTACTAATTGGTGTATTTTCTAAACTTCATGCTCTGCAGTATGGTTTGCTTTCATGTAAACATAGATTTAATGTTTGTTTCTCTAAGGGTTGAGAAGGGAAGCATTTTGAGCTTGCGAGAGTTTTACCTGTGGTGATGGTGTCCTCTGAATCTTAACATCTGATTAATGCTGTGCTCTTCTCATGCTAGGAGACGATCTCTCTTTAAAAAGCTGGCGAAGCAGCCCTCACCCCTTCTTCACACTAGCAGAAGTTTCTCCTGCCTGAACCGATCACTTTCGTCAGGGGAGAGCTTACCTGGATCTCCAACCCACAGCTTATCTCCCAGATCACCTACCCCAAGCTATCGTTCTACTCCTGATTTTCCATCTGGTGAGTGTGAAGGAGTGGAAGGCAGAGGAGGAGGGCGTGAGGTATATTCTACTTCTTGTGAGCCCCCAGATCTGTTACACTCTGCTAAGAGTAGTCATCTCTAAGAAGCACAATGATTGAACAGGTGGTTTCTGTCTGGAAAAAGGGAAAAAGATTCCTGATGCAAAATCAAAGATGTTTTCATGATACAGAAACACCTAAAAGGGAACTGTATGCTAGGTTTGTCCCTGAGTTTAAATCCAAGTCTAACAGCTGTAAATTGAGTAATAAACAATATAAGTTTGGAGTAAAAGATAGAATCTTGCCTATGGGAGGCTCATTGATAGAGGAGTGAAACTGAGGAAAAAGTTGCTACATAGTGGAACTAGTTAGCATGGGCACTCGTGAATGCAGATATATTGCTGAAAAGATTGGCTGGGTGATGAAATAGGCATCTTTCTGGCTCCTTAAAAGCCAACCCATTTTTCTGTTTCAATTCTGTCATGGTTTTAATGTGTCCTAAAAGTGACTGCTGTTGTACAGTCCCTTGGCAAAGGTAAATTTGGAAAGCCTTGATCATTGCTTTGAAGTTGCAGAAAGCATTAGCTATTCCATTTAAGAAGAAGGAAAGGATAACTTAAAGGGGATGAAGGAATAGAGGGGGAAAAGGAGAAATAGCAATGTAATTGGAATGATGAGATATTTACAGCCCTGTTGCTCAAAACCCTCCTAGTTTTGGAACGTTGTGGCTACAGATGGTGCACAGGCCTTTTGGAGTGGTGAAAGTTCTGTGTCTCCCTGAGCCTTTAGACAAGATTAAAAAAAATCTTGCTAATCTTTTGTTTATTTGGTTTGTTGGTTTGTTTGTTCTTTCTGTAGGTACTAACTCTTCGCAGAGTAGCTCCCCTAGTTCAAGTGCTCCCAATTCGCCAGCTGGTTCAGGACACATAAGACCCAGCACTCTTCATGGCTTGGGTCCAAAGCTTGGTGGGCAAAGATACAGATCGGGAAGACGCAAATCAGCTGGCAGCATTCCTCTCTCTCCTCTTGCACGGACACCTTCTCCAACACCCCAGCCAACATCCCCTCAGCGATCTCCATCACCATTGCTAGGACATTCAATTGGAAATACAAAAATAGCTCAATCTTTTCCTAGCAAAATGCATTCCCCTCCAACTATTGTAAGGCATATTGTTAGGCCAAAGAGTGCAGAGCCACCAAGATCTCCACTATTGAAGAGAGTCCAATCTGAAGAGAAACTTGCACCCTCTTACGGCAGCGATAAGAAACACTTATGTTCACGAAAACACAGCCTAGAAGTGACCCAGGAAGAAGTGAATAGAGAATTGTCCCAAAGGGAAGTAACTCTTCAGAGCTTGGAGGAGAATGTGTGTGATGTGCCATCACTCACACGAGTCAGGCCTGCAGAGCAGGGCTGCTTGAAACGACCCATCTCCCGAAAATTAGGGAGGCAAGAATCCGTTGATGAGCTAGACAGGGAGAAATTGAAGGTCAAGATAGTTATGAAAAAACAAGATTTTGCTGAAAAAGCAAGTGCTGCTATACACGAACCTAACAGTGAACCAGAGAATCTCAATACCTTAAAACTGGAAGAAAGAGATAAAAAACCCTTCCAGAAGGTATTAGAAAGATCAAATCAGTTTGAAATAAAAATTGTTGCTTTGGAGACCCAGTCAGCTGGTGGCATACTCAAAGACACCCTTCAAAAGAATGCAAGCTTGAGATCAAATGATGGTATTGCTTTAGATACACAGATGTTGTGTCATGGGCCTCCGCCTAATGAACTCAGTCATATTTCGTACGACTTCAAAAGAATTTCTCCTCCATGTGCACTGCAAGATATGCTACCTCAGTCCTCTGACGGGATGCCAAATGGAAAGGGAGAAAATGCAGATAAAAATGTTCCAGCAAAAGAATTTGTTAAATTTGAAAGATTAGATAGTAAACTTGCAAATATTGATTATCTGAGAAAGAAAATGTCCATTGAAGAAAAAGATGACGGTGTCTGTCCAGTGCTAAAACCCAAATTGACATCAAATATTCATGAATGCCTTCAACTCAGTACAGGCAGACCCATAAACGTACAGCAGGACTCCACTGCAGTTGCTGATGGTAGAACATTTATGGGCAGCTCACATGCTGCTCAGATTAACTCGGTTTCTTTTGTTCCTCTCAAGACCTTGAATGGCCGAGCAGACATGAGTGTGGAAAAATCAGCCCTTATTTCCACCGAGGCTCCTGTTAGAAAAAGTCCATCAGAATATAAACTTGATGGGAGGTCTGTTTCCTGTTTGAAGCCAATAGAAGGCACACTAGACATTGCCTTACTTTCTGGGCCACCAGCTTCAAAGACTGAATTGCCTTTGTGCATGCTGCCCGAAGGACAGAGCACCAGCGGTGATGGGACATTTTCTAAACCAGCACCACAAGGGAGTGGTGGGAAGTCAGAACTGGCCTGTCAGAAAGAGCAGTCATTAAGCTGTTCAAAATCTGGCAAAGTCAGTGTATCAGAGCCTCAGGTTCTGCAAACAAGCAAGAGTTCTCCAAATCTACCAGTCATCCCTGTGGCTGTAGAAGTAGTGACAGAGAAAAAGGTTTCTAGTCCAGCTACTAAAGGCAATATTTCTGTTATCGAAGCTGTTCAAAAGAAAGACACCTCCCCTTCAAAACAGAAGGACCATTCAATGGAGGCAGTGTCTTGTGTTATTCAGAGTGTTAAAACTACTCAAACGCTCTCCAAACTCTCTGCTGTCCAAAGCACTCCTGAAAAAGCTGTAGGAAAAGAGAAGAAAACACAAAAGGAGTTGCCTACCCAACAACCAGCAGCCCAGAGAATCGGTGAGCCTGTTCCTGCAAAGGTGGAGGTGATCAGGGAGTCATCTCTGAAGGCATCTGTCTCAGATGTCCTGATAACAAGCTACTCCAAAAGCAGTGAAAAAAATTGTGCCGATTTTGCCATTCCACCTCAGATGCAAGGAAAGATGCAGGCAGCTGGTACCAAGGCACAACCTAAGGATGGCAGAGAATCACTGAAACAGCTCGGCAAAGATGACAGTAGTGTTGCCAGTAGTTTTGTGGAAAGGGACATAACCAAGCAGAAAGTTCTCAATGAGTCTAAGAAAGTTATTGCAGAGTCAAAGAATGAAGCTCCTCCACCCAAACGTCCCGTGCAACCCTCAACAGATTGTGATCCTAAAAATGAGAAGTCTGCACCGGTTTCCTCTGTGCAGAAAGATAATGCCAAAGATTTAGGAAAGAAAGATCAGAAAAAACTCACTGACACAAGGCTTCAAACTACTGAGAGGGAGCAGTCTAGCCAGGTTCCTCTGCAGCAACTTAATGCTTCGTCCTTCCCTGCTGTGAGAGATGCTGTAGGCAGAAACTATGCTGTAGATGTTCACGAAGATGTTCAAGAACGTGTGAAGCCTGCTGCCGCCTATGTGGAAAGTGGCAGTAATAAACACAGGCCAATTTCTGATACAAATTCCTCTAAGTCTAAGTACTTGGATAAACAGACATTGTCACAAAAACCGTACACTCCAACCGTAAAAGAAAAAGAAACTATTATTCAGCTATCTACCACCTCCCGGAAAGATGGGACGCATGCCAGTAAAAATGTGCTAGATCCCCTTTCTTCTGTTTCCGGCTCTTTGGGAAAAACGAGCAATGAGCATGTGCAGGCTGAAAGGCCTGTGAATTTGGAGCGTGGTTCAGTAGCTACCCTCCAAGTGAGCAGCGTCACTCCTGACACCAAACCCAAATCTTCTGCTGTCGGCGTGGTACCAGCAGAGGGTCCTAAGCAGGTGCAGAGGCAGGAACCAGCAGGGCAGGTACAGAGGCAAGAACCAACGGTCTTGGGGGAATCTGCTGATCAAAAGCAATTTCAGCTCAGTGAAAAACAAACCACATCTCCAAAGTTTTCCACTGTGAAAGACACTCTCTTGCTGAGCAGGCAGGCAGAAAGAAGTCCTAGTAACCAGGTGATTTCTGCAGACAAAAGACCTGAAGGAAAAGTATGCACTGATGCACTTTATGTTCAGCTTGACAGTGCGGAAGTAGAGCCTACCCTTTGCCTCACAAACTCCAATGCCAGAGGTAAAGGAGCGGAAAAAGCAACGGCAAATAGCAGAACTTCTCAAGATTCAAAAGGGAAAGGACAAGTTAATCAAAAACAGCCAGAGGATGCAAACAAGCAAATTGCAATAAAACATTTGTCAGCTGCCAGCGGGCAGAGTTCTTGTCGTGTGGCTGCAGCACCAGGAAAGGCACTGACTTGTTCAGCCAATTTCTCCGAATGTAGACAAGAAATATCTGTTCTGTCTTCAGCGAAGAGTGATGCTTCTTCAGCAAAGGTTAAAGCAGGCTTACCTGAGCTTCCTGCAACCTGCAAGGAACTAAGTAAGAAAAGCACCTCTTCCGCAGGGAGCACTAAGGCAGAAATTACTAAAAGTGTTTCACTGATGGCCTTGCACAGTGCTGCCGTTGTAGTAGAAGCCCACCACGCTGCTTCAAACCTTGGAGGTAAACCTGGAAGTCAAGAGAAGTCTCTTTTTGTTAACGCTGTGGAGGTAAAGGGGAAAGACGCCGTTCAAGCTCAGCAGTCTGCTTCAAGAAAACAGAATGTAGGTAAAGATTTGTCCAGGTCAGCAACCATACCGGATCGCTCTACCGCACTTTCCAATGAGAAAGACTCAGCTCGGCAGCGGCGAGGAAAGGAAGCTTCTCGCAGCAGTCCTCACAAAAAATCTTGTTAACTTCAAGATCCAGCGGGTGTGAACTCAAGACAAGGTGAAACAATGTCAATAATTGGACTGCCTTTAAACCAGCACTGTGTCATGTCTTTGTGCAGCAAAGCTTTCATGTCACTGAAGAAAAAGGATGGGGATATGTAAAGAAAGGACTTTTTTTCAAAATGCCTTCCCAATTGTAACCGGTAAAACTGTTACCATATAGTATTTGTACAAAAATACCTTTACAGCTGAGAGCTGTTGAAGAAAAGGGTTTTTTTTTGTTTTTTTTCTGTAAATACCTAGCAATGTGTTTGGGGTTTGAATGTAGCATATATACTTTGCTGCTGATTGCATTCTTTACTCTCCCTTTTTTTAAGATAGTTGCTTTGCCACTTATTTGCCATACTCAAATATGAAACAATTATTAAAACTCAGACCTGGCATGGACATGCACAAGCCTTGGTCTGACTGGAAAACAAAAACAGGCCACGTTTTTACTTAGTAAAAATCCTAGCTAGAGGTTTAAAAAGTATTAGTACAGAATAAATAGGGTGACTTATTGTGAGTTTTTATGTGTATTTTTAATAATCCGATTTTGATAGTACTGTACCTGACTGACTGCTTCACCAGATCTAACACAAGACCTAACTGCATCTCTCTACCACACAAAGCTGTGTCTCAGAGAAGGTGGTGTTAAAGCTGCGGGAGAACCACTCGGTTATCAAGGCATCCCAGCAGAGTCGTGTTCTCTGGTGAAATGGTGGTTCTCATCTTGTCTGTTGGGAGTGTGTTCTGTAACTTGCACCTCAGACAAGGCTGAGACTTTAAAGCACATGCTGTGTGCTTAGTTTTTGCTGCAATCCTCTCTTAAGTTTCTTGAGCTATTTTAAATTCAGGCCCTTACAGTGTGAGGCACAAGTTATAAGCACATGACTTACAGTACTAGTATGTTCATCCCTGGTTTTAAAGCATTTAGAGAATACGTATTATCACAATATGTAGTTCTGCATAATTAGCTTCATACAGACATAGCTTTTTTCCTATTTTATGGTAAGTAAGGTAAAAAAGAAAAAAAGTTTCGGTATCTTACCTTCAGAAAAGTTCAGGACATCCGATACATTTGAATACATAGCTGGGGCCTTATGTTATAAACTAAACTTGCTGTTTTTAGCAAGTAATTCTGGGTCTCACATTCATTTCTAAACGCATTAAGTAGCTCCATACATTTCATAACATAATCTTTTTATTTGTATGCAAAAAAAAAAGGTAAATACTGTAATTCTAAAAGAAGCATTTTGTAACAAAAGGAACCTGTTGGAGCTATTTGGTGCTAGAATGTGACTGTCTTTTTACTTCTGCTAAGCCTTATTTAAATTTTGTATACCGTGGAACATGTCAACTTTTATTGCTTTAGCGTGAAGGTATTTAGTTTGTTTTGAAGGATGAAAGGTAAAATTTGAAACATGTACAGAAGCACTACAAAATACCCTTGCAGATGCGTGTTTTTTAACGATGGGGATCAATAGAGTGGTATTTTTGCTTATTTCTGTTATATGTACCCACAGTGGAGGTAGGCCCCTACCTGTTTCATCAGGGCTTACAGCTTGTCTTTCTGTCTCAAAAGCTAGAAAATTGTTCATAAAAGCACAGTGTAATCTTGACTTGGAGATTTGTATGACAACTGACAGTATGCAGAATTCATTTCCCCCTGTGAAAACTTTATTATACTGATTAATTGAGTTGGATTACAGCAAACCTGTCACAGAAAGGTAATACCGCAAACAACTCCTGGTTTTTCATGTGACACTAGACCATTCATACCGTTTTTGATGTGTTCACAAAGGAACTCGTGAGCAATGGATAATATTTTTTTGAGCAGTTTTAAAGATAAAATGGTCTCAACATTTACAGCTCATCTGTGCTTTGGCAGTTACTACAAATGAATGCTAAAGCACTTCAAAATAACATTTCTGTCTGGGAGGTATTTCCTAGTTTACAGTCTTCTGCATTTTTTCAAGTATTCTCTTGTTTCCTTTAAAGCATATCTATCTTTGTTTACAATATACATTTATGTATATTTTGTATAGCTCATTATCACTTCTGACAAATAAGTTCTTTGCATTTGGAAGTGTAACAGTGCTTAAGCTCGTGTTTATGTAGTACCTGTTTGTTGGTGTTTACCTTATCGGTGAGCTGTTAGATCCTCCTGCCTGTGTTCTAGTTGGTCAGTCCTCATGTGATGTTAGATCTGATGTGTTCTTTTGTAGACTTCCCTGCTATAGATTCCTCAGCTTGCAAAACAAAACAAAACAAACAAAAAAGAAAAAAAAAGAAAAAAAAAGAAAAAAAAAGAAAAAAAGAAGTTGTTAGGGTTTGTGCAATAAAGTGTTTGCAGTCTTATTTTCTCTAAGAAACTCCTTATGGATGTCATAATTGTTGTATATTGAACACGATTATTTATACTTCTGCAGTTGTATTACATTGAAATAAAAACTCAGCATGAAATACTGTTGTGTTAGCATTTTTCCTTGATCTGCCTTCACTCCCGTAACTTGCAGCACATTTCTGCTCTACTCAGGGGCTGGCAGTTGTTTGGTTTTATTCTTTGGGGCAGGCTCAGCGCACGCCTGAAGGCACATGCTGGCTGAGCATCTCGCCTGAGGAAGTGCAGCGTAGTCTGGAGACGAGGAGATCTGTGTGGCTGAGTGTCTCGTCCCAGGCAGGGGCTGGAACTGCTGCTCTGCTCTTGGGTAGGCAGGCACGGGGTGGTGACAGACAGTATACCCTCGCTGGTCGCTAACAGCGGCAGCAGTCTATAATGTGACATTTGAACATTTCCTCCAAAACGTGTCATCATTCATTACGGTAGGTCAGTATGTTCTTAGTACCACCTCAAAATACCCAGTCTCTCTTGGTATTTTTATTCACACTAAATTTTCAGCCTTAACAAATTCCTGGTGTGTGCCGAAGTGCAACGTTCTGTTCAGGTTTGAAATCCCCACCCCTTGAATGCCATCAAATCTCCCTTCATCCTTTTTCTCTCAGGAGATAAAATGATGCAGTGAACCAGACAGGGGAGGTGGAGCAGAGCACCGTGATATCCAGTGGCCGCTTTGATGAAAAATCCTTTTGGCGCGAGGAGCAACAGGGCTGGATTATCGCTCCCCTGATTTTTGTTTTCCCACTTCTTGCAGAGAAGCGGTGCCTTGTAAAATACACCCGTCTTCACTGTTCCATTGCCGGCAGCTCTGCACGGCCAGTGGGCACGTGCCGGGAGCTGTTGGCCTCTCGGGGGCTGGTTTTGTCCACGTTTTACTGTTGCATTGTTTTCTCTGTGGTTTTCTCTATACAAAACAAAGTGCAGCAGTGTTAACTGTCACTTCTGCTGCTTTGCTCTCTGTTTGAAACCAGTAGGTGAGAGGAAGGTGCTGGTCACTCCCGACCTTTCCAGCTTGGTGCAGCCCAGCAGGAGGAAGACAGCCTGCAGAATGGGTGCACTCGCAGCGGGTGTGGTCAAGGAAGGGAGAGCAGGATCAAGCAGCTCAGGGAAAGGAAATTATACTGTAGCTGGGGACTGAGTCTGTGTCTGTGGACAGCAGCATTCACCTCTGCCTGGGCAGGAGCAGAAACCTGCGTGCCCAGGGTGAGTCTCCGTAGCACTCAGGGCCAGAGGAGGGGCGGTGTGAGGGGTTTGTGTTGAGGAAGAAGTCAGGGGAGAGAGGTCACCAGTATTACATCTGTCATGGCCTGTCGTTCTCGCTTCTACTGTTGTAAGAAGAGACTGCACCTCACCTGGGACAGGAATGCTTTCATGGTCCGCAAGGGAAATGTGAGCTCCCTTCTTCAGCTCTGAGCTCCCAGTCTGCTCTGCTCCCTTGGACCAGGTATTTTTGTCTTATGTCATTTACAAGACTTAGCAGGGATGTCAAACTTGGATTTCGGTGGTAGCTCAGATGGCAGCCCAGAATAAATCACAGGACAGGAAAATACTAGAGGGTGTATAGATGTATGTCCCAGTATGGGATGGGGTTAGTGACAGTTTTTTCTTTCCACTGACTGTAGCTATCGTATAGTGTTTGATAGCATTGACCAGCTCAGTCTCCCAGACATCTGCCGAGAATGGATTTGAATCACAAAATCATTAAGGTTGGAAGAGACCTCCAGGATCATCCAGTCCAACCGTCCCCCCACCACCTATGACCCACTAAACCATGTCCTTCAGTACCACATCCAAGCTTTCTTTAAACGCCCCCAGGGATGGTGACTCCACCACCTCCCTGGGCAACCCCTTCCAATGCCAAAGCAAGATGAACTGAGGGTAGGAAGCAGGGCTGGAGGTTATGGTTCAAGCTGCACAGAGTTGGGAGCATCAGAAGACTGGAGAAGTCTGCAGAGTAAGACGACAATAACAACATAGCTAAGTTCTAGCACACAGCAAGCCCTTCAAAATGCAGCTGTGAATTGGGCACAGGGGGAGAGCTGGCTGAGATTCGCTGGAGAAGTTGTCTGCTGCTGGGGGAGGAGAATTTCCACTGTATTTGCCGGCTGAGGAGGTATGGTGTGAGTGGTTGGGAAGGGATCTCGCATGCTCTTTTCCCAGGTACAGACACGACTAGTGTACGAAAGATCTTACAAGGTGCATCAGCAACAGTAGGATTTTTTTTTAAGTCAACAGATGTAGAAATCGGCCTTTTAAACCATCCTGTTCAAAGTAAAATCCTTTTTCAAAAGCTGGCTTGCATCTTACAGATTGCTTAAGCTGGGGAAGGCAGAGCTTGGCTCTGAGTTTTGGTTTGTTTAGCAGTCTCTGAAATGCGACTCAATAGCCAAGATCTGCTCAAGTGTTTTCTCCGTGCGAATACTGATAACGCAGTCTGTTTTGCACCTCTGCGTTGTACCGTGCCTCCAGTGACACCTATAGCCAGGGAACGAGGATGCTGGGGAGCTCGGTCCCGCAAGGCCTGCGCGCCTCGGGCGGGTCCCTTGCTCTCTCTGTGCCGGCTCCCCGGCTGTGTTTGGAAGTGAAATTGGCAATGGCCTGACTGGAGGCCAAGGGCCGCACCAGGCCGGAGCTTGGCTGGGTAAACAAATTCTACAAAGAAAAATAGATGTACTCTTTCCATTTATATCCTTGCTAAGTAATCCCAGCAAACTGAATCTTTGGACTTCAAAAAGTTTTAATATATAATCTGGACATTTTAGTGTATTATAACCACGTATAAATTTTCCTTCGAAATAATCAGTCCCTGTATTTAGGATTTGTGTACCGTGAAACATAGTGTATCCTGTTCAGCACTTGTTTACACGGTGTCCTATGGATGGCCTTTTGCAGGCAAATAAGAAAGCAGAAATGACACAGTAAAGTAAATCAAAGGAAAATTAAAAATTCCAACAGATCAAGATATGGTCCTGAAAAACAAGTTGTGTAGAGAGGGAAAGGGATGGGTGGCAGGAAAGCCTGTACATACTACTCTGTCTGCAAATACATATTGCACAGGAACATGTTCACAACTTCACCTTTCAGCTGTCTGATGTTTAACCACCTGATGTCTACACAAGTCCGCACCGCGACACCGGGCAGCCTGTCAGAAACCGGTGGCGTTTAAATGCGGTGCGCTTCTCTCCAAACAAAGGCATTTCAGGAAGCATCAGTCCGACTTGCAGTTTTACCTGCAAGTCACTGATGTTTGTGGGTCTCCTGCAGTTACTACCTGATGCTTGCAGCAATTTTTTTGCACCTATCCCAAACTGTGAACTGTGTCACGCTCCCTTTTAACTTCACTCTTTGTCTGTTGCTTTTACCCGAGCTGCTCAGTTCACCAGCCGGATTTGCAGAGGGAGGAGAACCCTGGGCTGACTTCAGGAGCATCCCTGCCTTGCTCCCAAGGATGAGACAGGGAGTCCTCGCCTTGGGCAGCGTGGCTTGCTCAGCAACATTTCTCTCCCTTAGACAGGTCCGTGCGGAAGGGCTCGTCTGACGCAGGCAGCGTGTGCAGCTTCGGCGTTCTGCAGCTGGAGCACAGCGCCTGCTGATGGGGTCAGGAGAAGGTGTCTATGCGGAGCGTGTCAGTAGCTGCAGAAACAGGGAATACGTGTCAGCAATACGGAGAGGAAATACAATACAGGGGAAACATCCTGGCACACAAAACCTGGGATTGTTTAGAGGCAACTGGAGAAGAAACATCAAACGTTTCTCCCTGCGTGCCCTTGGGCAACACATGGCTACAAAGACAGGAGGAGGGGAAGCTGCGGGGTAAGGCAGGCAGCGCTCATGATACGAAGGCATCTGAAAGCTGCGACAATCCATGTTGTGTTAGTCAGATCTGCTAACAGAGGACAAAAGGGGCTTTTCAAATAAGAGAGGTATTTCTTACTTGAGAAGACCAAGCAGGTATTCCTGTCAGTAGTGTCTTCAGAAATGAGCAAAAACTTTCTAGGCCAGCAGAGACATTTGAAATGTCAGTCAGCATGTTATGGAGGAAAATGTCAAGGAAATGCCTTTGGGGCAGGAGCTGAAGCTGAGTGTGGAGTCCCGCATGGAAAGTACTGAGAGACCTCACGGCCTGGTGAGCAATCGCAGCTCCTGGCTTAAAACAGGGGCGAGCCCTGCTGGGACAGAGAGAGACTCCACATGGTGCCTGCTTTGCTGTGGAGGCAGAAGGGTCATACCGCCTGAGAAGGTTGTTTCTATACATCAGGGCTAGCCAGTTATTAAAGAACTAGTGCTGTATCACACTATGGTACCAAGGGCAGATGAACAGGCACAGCAAGTTTCAGTAAGACCTGTGGTCAAGTGCACATACTCTTGCCACTGCGTTTATTCCCATGGAATGTCAGAACTATGGTTGTAGTGAAAGTAAGAAAGAAGTCTGTCTTTTTGCCTGCCTAGCTATTGCATATCCCATTGAAGCAAAAAGACTCTGAGTTCACGCTGGGGACGCACGCCAGAAGCAACACGAAGTAGCTGTCGGCACCAGGAGCACCGGTGGGGTGAGGTTGCAGCTCCCCACTGCACCAACCTCCTTTGCAGTCTTGAGTTTTCCCTCCTGGGCTGCTGTTGGGGGAAACAGTCTGCTCCGTGCTGGCACGGGGAAGTCTCGTAGCTGTTGGCATTGGGCTTTTTTGACCTATACAAGCAAGTGTAGCGCCAAGCACCTGCAGATTCTTGACCAAATCTACAAGCTTTCTGGTTAAAGCTGATACTGCTGCTAGTCCCTGCTTACTAGGAGTCTAGGAAATACTACAGGAGCAGGGCCTGTCCCAGGGCGAGAGGTAGGCAGATGGAGGTACAATGGCCAGGAACTTCCTACTGACCAAAAATATTTGGAGAAATCTGAGGGATGATAGAGACTCTTCCTGTCAGTCCCTCAGGAGTGGGTCTTACATGACTTTTAATGTGTTGGTTCTTCACAGAAAGGATTTATTTTTTTTTTTTAGCAGAGTGATATACGGTACGCATGGCTGTTAAACAGCGTTGTTTCTCAGGGGCATGTGATAGAGGGTGAGGGGTTTGGTAGGTCTGGGATTTTTGTTGGGAGTGGTGGTGTTTTGGCTTTCTGTTTTTTAAAGAGAACAAGGTTTGCATTTTGGCCCTTGGATCTTTCCTTTACAGGTGCGTTAGCTGCAGTAGATGGGACACCAGGCCTAACATTGAATTGAACTGGGATTTCACCATAAAAGAAGCTGTTCACGTCCAAGGCTCTCAAGTCATAGTTTATTTTTCCAGTTCTCAAATATTTTTTCATTATTTTTCTAAAAGTGTGATACAAATGGAAAGGGTATTACAAAGGTTAAGAAAATACAGGTCACACACAAAACCAGTAAGTTACCTTTCATCTTAATACAACTGCTGTACACGCTTTCTGTATCTCTATCATAAGCTTATATTTGCTGGTAATTTTTCTTGAAATAGCGAGTACCCCAGATGAAGATGGCACCACAGATTGAAATAGCCAGGATGACTGCAATGATTCCTGCTGTGTTGATCCCACAGGAGAGGGATATGGTGGCCAGCTGAGCCCCAGCTAGCAGTTTGGGTTCAGAGCATGTAGTTCCTTCAGGGTCTTCAATTTTATCCAGGTTCTGCTTATACCAGGTGATTAAGTCAATATTCGAGCAGGTGCAGTCTAGAGGGTTGTAACTTAAATTGATTACGCAGTGGCCAACAAGGGAGGCTAACTTGTCATGTGGCACAATACGGATCCAGTTGTGAGCAAAATTGAGATAGATGCCCTTGAGGTTTGAAAATGCATCTGTGCTGAATGCTGTAAGTTTGTTGTGGCTCAGATCAATGTGCCGTAAATTCTTGAGGCTGTGAAATGCTTGGCCATCTATTGCTGTCAGTTCACAGGATGATAAAATTAGCACCTCTAAATTGGATAGCTGTTGGAACAGTTTGTCCTTCGGCATGATCCCTGACTCAAAGTTATTTTGACTAAGGTCCAAGAGCATGAGGTTTTCCAGGCCTTGAAAAAGATGCTGAGTGCTAGTATTAATGTGGGAGGAGGAAAGATTCAGCACTTGCAAGAGATGCAAATTTCGGAAAGGACCCTCTGAAGTGTTGATATGGAGAGGAGTGAAAGCTAGGTCCAGCAGCAACAAGTTAGCACCATCCTTAATGAGCATGTCTTGGAGGTGGAGCTTTGTGTTATGGCTCAGATTCAGGTACCGAAGACTGCTCAAACCACTCAGTGCTTTGTTACAGCAGTCAAAGCTTTCAATACGACTCTTACTTAAATCAAGGTGTTGAAGCTTTGACAGTCTCTCCAAGCAGCCAGAGCCCAGCTGCAGAACTTCAAAGTTCCCCTTGATGTGGAGGTGGGTGAGAGAGGGGAAGGCATCAGAGCTGATGTTGCAGAGGTGCTTGAAGGAGTTTGCATTGAGAACTAACTCTGCTAGTGAGCTCATGCCACTGATGCTGGGAGGCAAGGCGCTGATGTGGGTTTGAGTTAGGTCCAGCTTTTGGAGCCTGGTCAAGCACTGAAATGTGGTGGCGTTTAGGTTTCTGAAGCGCCGTAGCTGCAGATAGAGCTCCTTGACAAGGATATTACAGAGGCCCTGTAAAACATTTGGGCTTATTTGGGACTCCTTTTCCACATTGTGAAATGTTCCCAGCCAAAGGGTCTGGACTGTAGAGTTCTGTATCCCTGCCAGGACCCCAGGGATGTCAGCACAGCCCCCAAAGTCCAAAGTGTAGAAGTGGGATTGGAAAGCTCCAGGTTCAATGTATATAAAGTCATTTCCTTTAAAGATGAGAGTTACATTGCTGGTCTTCCGCAGAACGTGGACATCTTCTGCTGTGATTGCTCTTATGTTGTTCATTTGAAAGTCAAGGTATTTGAGGTTTTGAGTGGGAAAATTAGGAGGAAACTGCAATGAAGAGATGTGGTTGCTGCCCAAGATCAGGGTATCCAAGCTGTCCAGATTTGTCATTGGAATAAAGGACATGCTGGTTATTCCTGTCTGTGTTAAAACAAGCTGCTTCAGGGACTGTGGGCCAGTGAACGCTGTGTCAGACAGAAACAGGAGCAGGTTTCCGGTCAACACGATTGTCTTCAACCGCTTGTTGCTGTGAAAGGCGCCATCATACACCCAGTTGATCTGACACCTTGAGAAAGCAACAGAAACCAGCATAAGTGGTCTGACTTGCAAAACTCTCTTGGTATACATGATAACCTGAACTGCACTTCATATCTGTAGGAACTCATGATCAGGATAAAACTGTCTGTCTTTTCCAGTCATGCTTGCCTGGTATTTGTAAACTCACATTGAAATACAGGATCCTCATGAGCAGAAAAACCTGCCCTGAAATGATGGGTGAGTGGAGGCATCTTGCAGAATTCAGGAAGACATAAGAGTTGTAGTGCACAGCTTAATAGAATGAAAATCTTTTTTTTTCCCTAAAGAAAAAACTGAACATTTACAAGGATCAAGCCTGCCTTTCTCTAGGGTTTAAGGAACGATATCTTTACAGAAAAGTGAATTAAAAATTTGCATTTGTCACTACCACATTAGCAGCAGTAACATGTGGAAAATGTGTATTTCACCCACTGTCCTGCAAATGATTGTCACCAGAGAAGCCGAGATACTGCCCAAGTGTATCAATCTCTGCTTAGCAAAATAATTGACAGCTATCTGCAGGTGCTACGAGTGGTTTTCCTGTGAAGGCAGGGAGGAGGTGCTCTGATGTACTCCGGAAGCTGGTTTGACTCAACCTGATGTGAAGGAGTAAGGATGCTCTACCATACCTTGTTAGGTCCAAGTAGAGGAGAGACTTCAGCTCAGAGAAGGTTGAATTCTGGAGGGAAGGGAGCACGTTGAAGCTGAAGTCAAGGTTTTCAGTTGTGACAGGTAGTTTTTCGGGAATCTCCCTCAGTCCTAAACCTTCACAGCTATAGCTTTTATTTACTGCAATCTGTGGAAGATACAGAGTGAAACTGCAAGAGGTATGCACTGCTAATATAAATAGGAAAATATGGCACTTAAAAAAAAACCCAAACAGAATTTTGAATTATTTAAAAATGTAGCAGTCAGAACCCTAAGAAGCCTTAGTGCAGGCTTGCAATGTACAGACCTGGGATTTTGTGGAGTGTGTTTTTAAAACTAATGCCTTGAATATCTCTTGTACTAATTTGAAATATGTCTTAGATGAAGTACTTTCTGACTGAAGTTAGCACATATGAGGATTGTTTACTCTTCTGGATGAATTATTAATCCCTAAGACAGAATCCCCACAAGGTAGTTTTAAATTCTGAGTATCATGAGTCTTGTAATAAAGCTTATTCTAAGAGAAGTCTGAACAAAACTTTGCAGAGAGGAGGTAAAAAAGAGGAGGTTTGGGACTGTTTTTAGAAGGAATGTATCCAAATTAATTGGATCTGCACTGCAGTTACACACTGGCTTGAGAGGATGGTGGGAAGGTTTATCTCCAGCTAGACAAAGATCATACCTGATACGCTCAGTCTTTAAAATTTCTGTGAAGGCTCTTCAGTTTAACTGAAAATAAATTAGTCTGTTATGTAGAGAAGTCTACTCTGTGGACACCAGAGAAATTCATTAAATATGCTTGACCTCCCTTTGCCTGGTGATTGCATGAAAGTCAGCCAGAACCTGGGACCATGGCATGCAAGAGAACGACACCCCGGAACAGCTTGCCACAGCTGCTCAGGGCCATGGAGATGCTCAGACCATCGCACTTGTCCCAGCTGCCAAGCTGCCATGGGGACCCCGGGAGCAGCCAGCACAATGCCACCCTCCTCCTCGCCCAGCCCTGCTGCCAGGTTACAGGGCCAGCCGGGAGATGCAGGGGTCCCTGGGGCCACATCGGAGCTGCAACCTTGGCGATAGACGTTCTGCTTGCAGGAAAGTAAAAGCACATGTTGCACAATTGGCCAATCTGACCATTTTAATGAGATTCAAGCTTCTCTATTAGCCCAGAGAGACCAAGCACAGGCGGTGGGATGTGCAGTGAGAAGCGTGTGGGAGCCAGGGGTCCGTGACAAGCAGATGACAGTGCAGGTGTGCGCCCTGTGTGGTGGGAGCACGTATCTTACCAGGGTTTTTTGGAGGTGCATGTGCATGGGCCCTGGGGCATGGTGCACAAGGTTCAGGCCTTTCCGTCCACATGGGGCTGTGAGTGAGAACAGACCAGATCTCTGCCTGTCTGGGGCTTAGGAGAGGCAGGCGGCCCATGGGGGCACTTGGTAACCTTGCTGGAGGGGAAAGAGCAGTATTCTATGATTCTATGATTTGTTGCAAGCCACAGGCTGGATGTGGCAGCAAACAATTTTTCCTTTCCTACAGGTCCAAGTCCTGTAACCAGAGGGTGCCAGGGAAGCACCGTGGCCCCAGTGGGGAGTGCTGCCGTGGCGGGCAGGGGCAGAGACATACCAGCAGCAGCATGGTGGAGCCAGGAGAGAGTGGAAAGGGACTGTCACAACAAAATGCCCCATGTGGGTGGGAAGTGCAGCTCCTCCACCTTCCCTCCTTCCCTTAACCTTCTGGGATGTGGCTGGAGCTCGGCACCGGGTCCAGCATTGGCAGGGTGGGACAAGCCAGCGCTGCTCATGTTTGGGCGCTTGGCATGACCTGAGGGGCAGCAAGCCAGCGCAATACCTGCCGTAGCACAGGGACTTGGCTACAGTCTAGAAGTGCTGAAAAAATATAGCACTGCTAACTATAGCGATGGCAAAACACAAACTCAGAAAAGCCGATGCTTTCAATACTGATAAGCACAGAAGAACCCGTGGAGCTGGCTGCCGTGGCATGCGGTTTAGACAGACGAAAACTGTTAGGCTGTCACTACAAATGAGAACAGTGTCTGTGTTTTGCTGTAGAAATAAATTAGCAAGTAAGCTCTCTCTGTATGCTCTGTGACTTGGAGCAGCTCTCACAGGGAGCCGAGGAGCGACTATCTCCTGGGGAATCCCAGTGTGCAACTTGGAGTCCTCAGGACGTTGCATTTAATTCAGTGAGGAGCTTGCTGTTGGCCCCAAATGTGCACTGTGTAGGGGGGCTGGGTTTCCACAGCGCTTCTTCCTGGAATTAAAGTCCTTACTTTTATTTCATTGTCTCCCACCTAAAAAAATAAAATAAAAATATTTTTCCCTACCCCTGGATAAATCCTGGTACTTTCTTTCTGCTCTCATGTGGTATTGCACATCAACAAAATGACGAATAAAGACACCATCATCCCACCACTGTGTACAAATTTCTGTATGGAGAGCGCAAGCATGAGACAAAAGTTCTCCTGTGTGTCCTCTGTCTAGCACTGATAGCTGATAAACACCCCTGTGAAACTGTATTGTCCTTCCATCTCTCTGGGAAGTGAAGCACGATGCTGGTTTGATGGGCTACCAAAGTCCCTGGCAGTGGCAGGAGAGAGCGTGAGGTTGCTCGGATGCATGGTTGTGAGGAGGAGGATGGACAGTGACTGATGTCCCTGAGCACATGTCAAGACACCCGCCTTCTCTCTCTGATGAAGACCCCCAGATCGTCCTGAAGGAAACCCCTCAGGAACTAACAGACAGAAAACAGCAGGCAAGTATTCACTAGAGACCAATCCCCTGCGCACACAGCTCCTGTATCTCGAGAGGAACCGATGGCTGTCACTCACCTCTGTGCACATTGTCTCTGCGACGCTGGATGCTTCGCAGGTAATGCAGGCGAGCGTTGTGAAAATCATAAAGTACAAATCACAGGCCATTATGGAGTGAGGCTGTTTGTTAGCACGGATGATCCCGTGCTATCTTCCTTTAACAAAAGCGAGGCAGAGCAGCAAAGGTCAGACAAACTTGGTGAGTCGGCTAGAAATGAGGCCGAGGAAAAGAAATGCTTACTGAACCTCCTGAGCTCAGTGTGAGCAAAGCAGTAGTTTTCGAGTGAAAGAGGAACTTCCCTGCTTTAAATATAGTCAAATGACTGTGCACTGCTACTTTTCTGGGGCTGAACGGATTTTTTTAAAAATTGAAAGTGGGGGAAATTGGTCTTTATGCTTGTGTAGAACGACATGTTTCCACTAAGTACAGGGGAGTTAGTTCAAACTGGAGTAGGAGGAGGTAGAGTAAGAAAAGGGCAGATGAGACTGCAGCATTCTCAGCAAGGGGAATTAAATGCAATGGAAAGTTTGAGCCAAACAAAATTTGACTTGTGGAAGTCACGAGTCATCACTTGTGAAAGTCACAAGAATTTGTAAAATAAAATCTGCACCTATATTGCTGCAAAAAGGATCACAATGCTGAAACATGCTTTTCTCGTTCAGTCTGAAAATGAACTCTTTTCCTCTTGTGTTTAGATTACAGGTAGTGATTAGTTTTCAGGAGGGGGGGGACAACATTTCTATCTGTCTCTGAGATGGGCATGTGCGTGGCAGTGGCGGGTGGCAGTATCTGGCCCTCGCTGCCCAGGGCAGCGCTGAGCGCTGGCTCTAGCCAGCCAGCCCAACCTCGTTGCTTTGTTTGTTTTTCCTTTTTTAAACTGCTGCATTATTAGCTTGATAACTATGTTCTCAGCAGTCTTAACTGACACTCTTTCTTCACCATCCAGTAGAAAAAGGCGTGATGAAAACCTACCGATCTTGACAAATGTGCCCCAGCACGCTGGGTGTCCGAGTGGGCTGAACCACAGAGCCGATCCAGCCCCTGGTAACTCAATCAATGAAGCTTCAAGCAATCAAGATGCCATCTGGAGCGCATCAAGCTCGACACCCGGGAAGATGGAGACATCTGGGCTTCTCTGGTGCCAAGGACGCACAAAATCAGTGGCTTCAGCTCTGAAATAGTGTATGAAGGCCACGGCTGCACTGGTAGCTGGAGATGATGTGTCTGTCTGGTTTAACCTGAGCCACGCTGTGCTCTTCCCTGCAGGTGGCTGGGGAGAGGGGAGCGGTCAGTGTGGCACAAGCAAAGCTTAAAATCTGGTGCAGAGCATCCCCACTGTGTCTTTGCCTAAGCCTCTAGGATGGGTTGTTGCGGCTGGTGGGCATGGAGAGGCCATGGTACCAGTGCCCTGCTGCTGTACGTGTCTGCTGCAAGGATGCATCTGTGCTGATTTGATTCAGCTGTTGTTTTTTTCTCTCTTCCTTAATTTATAAAGTTTAAAAGAAAATAACTTATCTGACTAGCAAGTTGAAAGCTCACTTCATATTCCACTAACAGTCCTGTCTCTTCTCCAGCCAGCTCTGCGTTTGCTGGAAATCCTGTTCCCCCTGCAGCTGGTAGCAAAAAATTTCAGAGAAATTTGTTGCTTGGGATGTTTGGTCCTTGTTTGTTTGCTGTTTTGCATGCTAAGGCTCAAAGGGTAAGGCTTGGTGTGTCCCCACCCTCCTCTCTGCTCTTTCGTGGCTGGTGGCAGCTTGAACTCGTGTTTGCATCCTGTGCCTTGTTTCTGGCAGGCTGTGAGCCCTGGTGGCACAGATGCTTCCTCAAAGCACCCGTATCAGAGGCCTCAAATTTAAGATGGATTTGTTGTTTTGGAAGAAAAGTTCTTTAAATCAGGAAGGGATATCAGCTAAAGCTAACCTGCCTCTTCCTGCAGTGAAGTATATTTCTATGTGTCGTGGAATTAACCTGTTGTCACAGGTAAAGGGGTATAAATAACTCCAGAGATTTATTTTTGG
>VWZZ01007195.1:21253-45968 GCA_013399095.1 Psophia crepitans | reverse complement strand
TGTGAGACCCCACCTGGGGTACTGCGTCCAGCTCTGGGGTCCCCAGTACAGGAAAGACATGGAGCTGTTGGAGCAAGTCCAGAGGAGGCCACAAAGTTGATGAGAGGGCTAGAGCACCTCTCCTATGAGGACAGGCTGAGGGAGCTGGGGCTGTTCAGCCTGGAGAAGAGAAGGCTCTGAGGAGACCTAATCACAACCTTCCAGTACCTAAAGGGGACCTACAGGAAAGCTGGCGAGGGACTGTTTATCAGGGAGTTTTGTGACAGGGCAAGGGTTAATGGGCTTAAACTGAAAGAGCGGGGATTTAGATTGGACATTAGGAAGAAACTCTTTACTGTGAGGGTGGTGAGGCACTGGAACAGGTTGCCCAGAGAAGCTGTGGAGGCCCCATCCCTGGCAGTGTTCAAGGCCAGGCTGGATGGGGCTTTGGGCAACCTGGTCTAGTGGAGGGTGTCCCTGTCCATGGCAGTGGGGTTGGAACTAGATGATCCTTGTGGTCCCTTCCAAACCTATCCATTCTACGATTCTATGATGTGCCTGCCATGGGCTCAGGCTCAGCCAGGCTGCAGCTGCTCTGCAACCTTTTTTTGCATGCTTTCTGCTTTTATCGATGGTGTTTGTTCTTCCCAAGGGCTGGGTGGATCCTTTCTCCATCACCATGTTCAGGGGGCTGCCAGATGCCCTGTCAGAGGGGGTTGCTGGGAGAGTGCCCTTGAGAGTATTTTTCTCGTTATAATACTACTTTTTATGTGCTTGGACGAAGCTCTTCCTGCTCTAGCAATGTGAAATTTAAAAGCCTGCAGTGGTAATAGTTGGCTCTAGTGCCATGGTGCTTGTCACTGAGCGCTGAATGCTGTTGAGGGCCAAGCAAATTGGTCCCTCTGCACTGCCCCCCCTGCACCGCATCATCCCACAAAAAAATCACACTGCACTGCAATCAAAAAGTCCCCTGTACATCCCCCCACAAGTTCCTAATTTTAAACTAATTTCTGAGCTAGACAGGAGGAACGGCTCATGAAGCTTACCAAAACGCGGTGAGTCATGCGTCCACAGGTGGTGGTGGCCCTTCCTCCACTTAAAAACCACCACTGATGCAATTTTGGTCCCAGTGAGGACCGTGATGGTGAAGTGCTGGAATGTTCCTCATCCCAGCCAAGTGGCATGGACACGGGCATCACATGGGCTGTTGACACAATGCTGAAGTCACAGGATGCCAATTTACGCCTCTGCCACAAGACAGGTCCCGTTTCTGGGTGGGATCCTGAGTCTGGCAGGAACCTCCTTGCTCAGACAGGAGGATGGCTGGTCGGTTCAAAGGGAAATCCTGTCTGCTGTCAAACGCTCCTGGATGGCCCTGTGCCTGGCCCTCATGTCAGGAAAGGCTCCTGGGCAGAGCACTGAGCACAAAACTTCCAAAAAGACTGGCCTATGAGGGGTGCCACCGGTGGGATGAATCCGGGAAATTGCTCCTCTTCCAGAGTTGCCTTAGGAAAAATGTGCAATGACTCTAGTGGTAAGTGGGAATCAATCTAAGAAATAAAAAAAATAATCTTAAAAGTGCAAAGTGTTGTGCGTATATATATATATATTAAACAGACTTTAGAATGAATTAGACATTAATTGTCTCTTATCTCAGAGATAAATCATGTCAATCTCTGGGTCTTGCATAGCTGTGAAGAAGAGTTTGGCAGCCTGACAGAGCAGGGCTTCCAAAATACCTTTCTTTACAAAATCAAAGGATGATTAAAGTAACTTTCAGTCATTTCCTTCAAGTATGGATTTCTAGATGTTCCTAGTTTGAGGTTTTCTTTGGTACAACAAACAAGAGACAGGAATCCAAATTTTACATGGTGGGTGTTAAGAACCTGGACTCGGGTTTGCCTTGAGGCAGTGAAATACGTGCTGTTGACTGTTCCCTCACTGCGACCATGAAGTTCCTTGAGAAGAAACATGGCAGCTGGACAGGACCATGACCACCAGCCCTGCCCCAAACCCACATTTTCCAGCAGAAAAACCTGCACGGGCTCTGCTGCTGGTGCAGGAGGTGCTGCGAGCCCAGCCCACACTCCAAGGAAAAGCCTAAAAAAAGGTGATGCAGCAATAGCACGAATCACCTGCAGGGAGAAAAAGCTGCCATAAGAAATGTGCAACTTTCCTCGACTTTACATGAAAACCCTCTGCTTTGTGCTGCAGCAATTGATCTTTCCGACATCCTAAACAAGGGCAGGAGACAGCAGCCAGATGCGTTTGCCAGCCCATGCTCTCGGTGCATGTGAGGATTGTCCCTCTGCCTGCCCTCAGGGGTGGTGGGGAAGGGAGGACTCTGCCTGTGATGCCTTCCCCAGCTGGGCTCCAGCCTGTCCACCGCACATTTCAAGCAGCTGGGCACTAGGCTGAAGCGTCCCCCTGCCCCGTCCCCCTCTGCCTCTGCTTTGCTGCTGCTCCTTGGTGGAGGACCAAACCACTAGCTTCTGTCTCTGGCATTGATAGTTAAGGTTAGTGCTGACAGCATGCCACAGCTGCAATCCGGAATGTCAATGACTTGCGCAAACCACCTGCACAGGTAGCAACCCTCGATGCCCCTGGAAAAGAGAGAGGGTGACCAGGGATGCGATCTGAGCACTGTGTATAGAAATACCCCAGAAGCATAAAGGGAGCGCTTCTCTGGCCATCTCTCTGTGGATGGCTTGTTCTCGTGTGAATTTCATTTGAGGAAGCTTTCAGAAGTTTGATGGCAAAGGTGCCCAACCAGAGTGCTGCTGCGCCAGGTCCTGGAACCCCTGGGCTCCAGGGGGGCATCAGTGCTAATTTTTTTAGTAGGCAGGATGAAAAAACTTTCTGCTGATGGTCATGGCTTGCTAGAGGCCAGGGGGTTGCCGGGCTTCCTGGCCCCCACGCCTGCATCCTGGGCTCTGCCTGCCAGCCAGGAAGCTGGGCTGGCCATGGCTGGGGCATGCAAAGCCGTGTGAAGTCCTACCAAACACAAACTGAAAATAGTCAGGACAAAGGCTCTATGCAGGAAGGAAATTGCTGACAGGAATTAGCAACTGACTAATTACTGAGGTCTTGTACATCTATGCTTCATCTGCAAAGGGGGATGTCTCCTGTGCTGCCCCTGCAGATACAGTTTCTTTCTAACTACTGTTGTTGTGTTACCCTCCCTGAGGGGCTTGTGATTTTTCAAATATTCAGAAGATGTTTTGAGGATCTCAGTGCTGGTGCCCCCTGTTACTCTGTGAAACAGCTGTAAGACTTTTCTCTATCTCAAAATTTAGCTTCTGTTTCCTGCTAAGCAAGCAAAATACCCAGTATTCTTGCTCCTGGTGGGTTGCATCAGTACGATAAAGCCAAGATAAAATGCAGATTTCAATGATTAGTAACAAGCTGTTCTTCCTCTGAGCAACACAGGAATCTGACAAACTGGGCTGCGCATGTCTTGCGTACTAGATTTTTACATGACTTGAGTAGCAAGTCAAAAATTGGAATTAAAACCCTTCTGCACTTCTCCTTTCCTCAGCTGGTCTCTATTGGGTGTAGCTTGGCACAGCTTTGAGGAAAAGGAGCTTCCCAGCACCTGCATGGAGGAGCTGGCCTGATCCCTGGGAGTCACATTTTTGTTGGGCTTGGTTTGCTTTGGTTGGCCACAGATATTAACCGTGCAATGGGAGGAAACCGGGCAGAGATAAAGAAAAAGAGCCAGACTGAGGGAGCCAGCCGGTGTGAATTCAGGCTATTTAAAGAACTTCTGGCACAGAGGCTTTGAAATGACAAAAGAGCATCTTAAAAGGAAGTCCTGTTGCTAAGAGACATTAATTGCCATGTATAGAGCTCCAGGAAGAGAGGAGAGAAACCTGCCCCCCCACACCTCCTGATAAGAAACGCTGGTAAGGAGCAGTCATGATCCAAGTGTCAAAGCTGGGTCCAAAGTGGGTTGGAAGTGTCCCTGGCTGAGACAAATCCTGTCTCCATGACCTTTTGGTGGCCACTGATGAGACCGTGCAGGCAGGTGAGAGCCACCTCTCCTCCTTCACCTGTGGGTTTTGAGAGTGCTGAAGTGCAGCAGCACACAGCAGCTCCATGTCTATCTTCGACTGAGGACCCCAGAGCTGGAGGCAGCACTCCAGGTGGGGTCTCACAAGAGCGGAGTAGAGAGGCAGAATCCCCTCCCTCGACCTGCTGGCCACACTGTTTTTGATGCAGCCCAGGACACGGTTGGCTTTCTGGGCTGCCAGCGCACACTGCCGGCTCATGTTGAGTTTTTCATCAACCAGCACCCCCAAGTCCTTCTCCTCAGGGCTGCTCTCAATCCATTCTCCACCCAGCCTGTAGTTGTGCTTGGGATTGTGCCGATCCACGTGTAGGACCTTGCACTTGGCCTTGTTGAACTTCACACAGGCCCACCTCTCAAGCCTGTCCAGGTCCCTCTGGATGGCATCCCTTCCCTCCAGTGCATCAACTGCACCACACAGCTTGGTGTCGTCGGCAAACTTGCTGAGGGTGCACTCAATCCCACTGCTCATGTCACTGAGAAACATGTTAAACAGTGCTGGTCCCAGTGCTGACCCCTGAGGAACCCTGCTTGTCACTGATGTACACTTGGACATCGAGCCGTTGACCACAACTCTTTGAGTGTGCCCATCCAGCCAATTCCTTATCCACTGAGTAGTCCATCTGTCAAATCCCTGCCTCTCCAGTTTAGAGACAAGTATGTTATGCGGGACAGTGTCAAATGCTTTGCACAAGTCCAGGTAGGTGACATCCGTCACTCTTCTCTTGTTCACCAACTCTGCATCGCCATCATAGAAGGCCGTCAAATTTGTCAGGCACAATTTGCCCTTAGTGAAGCCATGTTGGCTGTCACCAATCACCTCCTTATTTTCCATGTGCTTGAGCACAGTTTCCAGGAGGATCTGCTCCATGATCTTGCCTGGCACAGAGGTGAGACTGATTAGTCTGTAGTTCCCCAGGTCTTCCTTTCGTCCCTTTTTGAAAATGGGAGTTATGTTTCCCCTTTTCCAGTCAGTGGGGACCTCGCTGGAATGCCACGACTTTTCAAATACGATGGAGAGTGGCGACTTGGCCACTTCATCTGCCTGTTCCCTCAGGACCCGTGGATGCAGCTCATCAGGTCCCATGGACTTGCGCATCTTCAGGTTCCTTAGATATTCTTGAACCCAACATTCTCCTGCAGTGGGTGGTTCTTCATTCTCCCAGTCCTTGCCTTTGTCTTCTGAGATTTGGGCATAATCCTGTGCTGGTTATGACTTCATGTGAAGTAACGAGGTAAAATGCATGATGCTACAGTTGTGAATATGTCAATGCCTTAAATATATTTTACCACAGGTTGTTTGTTCCTTTGGTTCCTTTGCCCTCACCATGCTTCAGAGACATGGCTCTGAAGTTCCTGTCCTTGCAGTGATCTTTCCTTTGCTGTCAAACTTGAATCCTTGACTGATCTAGTTTGCTGATGGGAGAACAAACCAACCTCACTGCTCAAATTCAGGATTTCATTCTTAATGCAATTGTTGGAGCTGCTAATGAGCTATTTCTGTCAGATGGGTTTGAAAGGGGGAGTTCTTACCACCCAGCCAGACTAACAATGTGAAAATAAGGCGAGAGGTCCCGTGTGTGCAGGGCATCCCTTGGCAGTTGTCACTGGAGCCATGCTTCCTCTGGCCACTGGCCTTGGCAGATACTGATGATCTGGAGCTACAGGTCACTTCTTTCATCAGACACTCACTCCAGAAATCCTGCCTGTTCTAACACTTGCTTTCATATGTGGTGTTTTTTTTATATATACTGAATATCTAGTCCCTGTTTGCAAAGGTTATGTGCAAGGAGAAGAATTCGCCAAAAGTTTAGGCTTGATGAATTTGTCAGATCCTGATCAGAGACAGGCTGGTTTACTCCTGAGCCCCCTGAAAGATCACTGGACAAATGTATTGCCAGGAGTAATTGTCTGCAGGTTGGTGATTAGCCTTTTGAAAGTGTTTCACTCAGCAACCCAGTCTTCGGCAAGTTTTTATTGCCATCGGAGAAAGTACACCAAACTTTGCACTGCAGCTTGGCTTGGTCTTTGCATATTACCACCCCTGCAAAATATCGATTACTTTCATATTAAAGCTATAAGCAAACAATAACCCTCTCTTCCTTTTTGCCATAACTCAAAAATATCATAGTGAAATTCTTGAGAAACTGTACCCTGGTGGTCTATGTTCTCCTGGAGCAGCTGGGAGCAGCCAAACAACCACCCCACTACTCAGCCTGTAGCGTGGAAGGCCTGGGATGGCTACTGTCCCTAGCCCAAAAGGAAGTGAGCAGTAATAGGTCATGCAGCTCGTTCCCACAGCCAGGCTCCATCCTCACACAGACAATGACCACAAAATCTTATTGGGGTGGTGTTGGCTGATAGTGCTTCCTCTGGCACTGGGGCCCATTGCCTAATCACATTTGCCATCAATTATAGGCTTTTTCTTCTTGGTCTAGCTATATTTTCCTTGCTTTCACCTAACTAGTCACTTACTTTGCTGTTGACTCTCCAGAACAATTGACCCTTTCCTTCACCTAACACCCTCTGCAGCATCTGCAGGCTGTTGGCACTGCAACTCCCACCCGCTTCGTTGTATTGCTTCACTGCCTGTTCAGCTCCCGTCGCTGTTGTCTGAGGCTGTCACCTCCAGCTCATGGAGACGAAAAACATGCTTAAAGAAGTGTTCCCAGCAGGTGTGTGAATCGTAGTTTGTCATGCTGATAGAAGCTGCACTGCCTGGGGGCAGACACACACATCTCTGTCAGTCTGCAGCGCACCATGGGATGTGTATTTCTCCCTAAATCACAGAAGAGTGGGTCTTAAAGAAATACGAGGGACTGAGCACTGGATCTACATTTAACAGAGACAGTTCCTGAAGTTGTGCTGGTGTGACAGAAACATCGGTGTCTTTCACTACGCTGCTGTTTGTGAGCAGTAAGCCTGACCGAGCCAGAGTTTGCCTGGCCTGATGAAGCAATACAAGTGGGGGGTGGGCCATAGTACTGTGTGAGTGGTCATTTTTACACGAGTGGAAATAACTGTTTAGAGGAGGATGGTGGGGTGAACAATGGCAGAAAGTTAAATTACTATGACCCAGATGAGATTTCCAAAATTTCCCTCCCATATTATCCTTTTATTTAGTTTTACAACTTCTGGTTTTCAGCTGCCTAAGCTGCATGAACAGCAATGTGTGGTTTGCTACCGGACCAAATCCTGCGCTCTCTGGTGTGGAGGAGTCATGCGCGGCATTGCAGAGCGAGCAGGGGCTCAGTGAGGTTCTTGCCCAGAGAGAAGAGGACAGAGGGAAGGGGAAGAAGCTGCAGTTTGTAACAGATTTAGTGGGCTACCCACTGCCAGAGGAAAATCTGTTACTCTTGGAAGCCTTCTTTTAACCATGACTGTGTCTAGATTTTCAGTTAACCGTGCTGTGAGGGTGGTGAGGCACTGGAACAGGGTGCCCAGAGAAGCTGTGGAGGCCCCATCCCTGGCAGTGCTGAGGGCTGTGTTAGATGGGGCTTTAGGAAACCTGGCCTAGTGGAGGGTGTCCCTGCCCATGGCAGGGGGCTTGGGGCTAGGTGGTCTCGGTGGTCCCTTCTAACCCTAACCATTCTATGATTTACTTTCCATGGCCTCTCTTTTCTAGGCCCCATCTTTAGACTGCCGTCAGCCCAGACCTCATCATGGCCAGCGGTATGGAATCTCTGGTGTGCACACTGCTGTGCCTTTCTGCTGCCATCTTCTGAGAGCGATCTGCAGCTCTCGTGGCCATGTGCTGATGGAGCACTGTTTGCTAAGGCACTCTGGGGTACCCTGAGCATGGCAAGACAATGCAGGGTTCCCCTGAATTCCAGGGGGTAATCCATCCTCTTAGCATTATTTATGTGTTTGTGCACCTTGCAGGTGAGTGCAGTTTCACCTGAGGAGATTGTTGCATCTGTGCTCCATGCTGGTGGCTTTTTGATGTCTTGCACAGCTCAGGGGATGTTTGTCAGACCTCTTAAGTCTGAAAGGTATACCCTGTTTCCTTAGCTGGTTTTAAGTGATGGTAACAGTGCAAAACCAAAAGGACATGTCCTTGATGCTGAAATCCACTTCGTGTCTCCCCTGTCACCCAGGACACGGATTAAATAGACTTGCAAGATAAAGTCTGTTATCAAAGGGTAAAACTTGGAGTCTGGATAAACAGGAGAATAAATCCAACAGTACATTAAGAAAGAGGGAGTAATTATTATTTTTAAATGTAACCTCATGGGTTTAATGCTGTGTACTTGCCTCATATTTGTGATTTAAAGGGTTGCTTATCTAAACTGGAAACGCTTTCAAAGACAGGAACGTGTTTGAACTCTGCAGTACAGATGTTCCTTCTGATTTATGAGAACACATGCAGGGATATAGACACTCCTAGAACAAGCTGCAAAATGAGAAAAGGAAGGTGATGTAGATGATAGGGACAAGAAAGAAATTCTGAGCAGGGTACAGATGCAGCTCTAAATTAATTGGTAGAAGCAGGAAGTGATGATGAGAGGAGTATCTCTGGGAGATGGACTGCAGTGGAACTCTGCGTGGCAGAGCTTGAAGCCACCATGCAGCCCCAAACTTTCCTGTGGACTCTCAGCATGATCATACAGTAACAATGTAAATATTACACTTATATATCAAAAGTCAGATAAATTATACAATTTCTGCTGGCTTTGCACAAAGATATTTTTCATTTAGTTCAAAGTCTGGGAGGGGTGGTACTGGCGAAACCCCTGCGGGTGGGACGTGAAGCCACTGCTGGCACACGGGCCGAGGAGTGTGTTGCCATCATTTTCCTACAGCTTTTCTCCTGGTTCGTCGTTTGCCCCCACTTCTGCTGCTGATTTCCACAAGATGGAGCTATTCTAACATGGCTTTGGTGGCAGTCCCTGGAGAAAAGTACGCTGCCACATATTTCATTTCCATGACAATATTTCTGAAGTAGGTAGGCTTTTATGAAAAATTATCATCCAAAAAAACCCCACAACCCAACCCCAATAGAAACTGCTGGAGCTTGATGCGCATTTTGCCAGGCTGCATTGTCAAAAGGCTCCTTGCAAAAACTACTCCCAGGGGATGCAGGTGTGTGCAGAGCAGCTTTCCCCAAGCTGGGGCTGCTGGTGGGTTGTGCATCCAGCTTCACCTCTCTGGGAGCTTATTTTACCATGGCTAAGGAAAACTTCAATGTCCCATGTCCCTGGGGGCCACCCTGCACATACCAGGGGACGTGGTCCTTTGACATCCATCAGACCTTGCTCGAATTCCCAGCCTGCACTTCTTAGCCCTCCGGGGCAGCTGCCTGCCTTCGCTGAGTTGCAATGACCCCCTCACATCACACTTTTGTCCTTTTTATTCTATTTTTTTAATCTATTTTTGTCTGCTCCCACACGTCATCTTCTCCCCACTGCAGCACCCGCTCATTCCCTCTTTGCTTCACTGCCATCAGTCCCATTTCCCATTGAATCACACAGCAGATGAAAAATCATGCAAATGCTGTTGTTTTGTCATGTTTGTCTGCAAACCTTATGACATAATGTGGTCTTTGACCAGGCCATGCCTGCAGAGACAAGCTCCTCCTGCCCCTGTCATTCGGGTGTGCTTTCCCACTGCAGGCCCTACAAATCTAAGCAGCTCAGGGAGAAGCTTTTATCTGGAGAATTTCTACAGGATTTGTCAAAATTATGGCCAAGTTTATACAAAATATTTGTAATACTTGAAAAGAGCGTATCCGAAAAAAACGCTTGCTGCTTGAGCTTTGAGCTGTTTAGGGCTGTGTTGGCATTGTCACGAGAAGTTGGTATTCTCTGTTTGCACACAGGAGATAAGCAGTATCTCTGTGACAAGGTGTCACTGGCAGCACGTGCCTGACCCTGAGCGTGTGGCTGTGCACAGAGCTGGGGGCAGAGGTTTCCCTCCCGAGCAAGTGCCCAGCACTGTGGGCCAGCTCCTTCCCACGCCTGCCACAGCAGAAAGCTGGTGCTGCTTCTCAGCCACACAGAGTCCAAAATCCTTGCTGCTGTGGGACTCGGCCAAGTGGAAACCACAGCAAGATAAATAAGGGGCAGCTATATAGGACAGGGGGCTGCCATTGCCAGATCCGGTAACACTGCACCTGTCCCAATTCCCGTGTGAAATCTTAATTTGCAAAGACTGGAGCGTAAATGTGTTTGGTGGTTGTTTTTTGGTGTGGTTTTTTTTTTAGTTTCCAGTGTTGTTTAACATCCCTCCTTCCCTGCCCCCAAACCCAGACTTTATAGTGGAGGAAGCTTTGGAGGAAATACAGAAACCTCCTGTGAGCTCCGAAGCAGAAGGTTGTCTTCTGCAGGCATCCCTGGAGCAGACTGGAACCTCTGATCTGCTCTTGGCGCACAGGTACTTAGCAAGCACTACCTGTCTCTTGCTTCTCAAGACCAGGACAGAGACAGTATCAGCGTAATTTCGGTTTATTTAATCTGATGACCATCCTCCAGCAGCTGAGGAGTGCAGCCGGGAGGCCCCAAGGAGCAGGCAGACATCAGCCAGCTCCACTGCTGAGCAGCACCTTGCTGTGGTTCCCTTGGCTGAAGTTTGATCATCTTTCTTTCCCTCTCCAGTCTACCAGTGTGATCTTTGAAGTGATGTTGTCTGAGCCAATTTGTTTCCATTATCCCACTTGTCCTTTCATGGAGTTGTTAAAAATCCTCTAATACAGCTTATTTAAACATAGCTTCAAAGGCCTAATTTTCATAAAAATGTGGGTGTATTTGTGCATGCCTAGCATGTAATTACCGCACATCTTGTGTGCGCACCTGACATTCTGGTCTATCTGGCCCAGGTTTGCACACATGAGCAACTGTGTGGGTGCACAGACTTGCTGTTTGCGTGTCCAAGTACAAATGGGCATTTGAGATCGGCCGAGAAAACATGCAATATGCAATTGTCTGCGGGCGTTCGGGGGTGTAATTCTTGGGGGTGGCAAAGTGTCTGTAACTCCTTATGTATTTCACCGCTGTGCAAATTCCCTGAGACCAATGGGTCGAAGTCCCGAGCTCCAGACTTACTCTGCGTCTGGGAGGGCTGCCAGATGGAGGGAGGGAGGGAGAGGGGGGAGCAGGCTGATTGCAGCGCGTGGTAGCGTGGCACTGGCAACGCTGATTCCAGGTGAAAGGGGTGAGTGAAAAATTGATGAGCCAAAGATTATTCCCCTTGCGTGCAGGTCCCTGCTTTGGGCAGGCAGCCAAGCTGGAGCACAACGGAGAGGTAACATCTCCCTTGCCAGCTTCTCTGCAAGCCCACCACCCAGAGCCAGGGAGAGCTGGAAACACTCGGCGAGGGGTGCCTGCTCACGGCCGCAAAACTGTACACACAGCGATAAATGGCTCTCCCCTGTTTATTCCCCAGAAAGAAGATGAGGCATGTGACAGCTCTTGCTAAATATCAGTGCCACAGATATTTATTCCTTTTATGTGAGAATAAAAAAAAATAGTAAAAGGACCTAACAAACCACAATATAAATATTAGTGTTTGAAAGATCTGGGCTAGGAATTACTTGAACTTCCATGAGTTTCACATGGCAGGGCTGTGGGTCATTTTAGGCTAGTGATTATTCAAGAGACAGGGTGTGAGTGGACTTTAAGAATATGAAAGCATGACACTTGCTTGTGAAGTGGGTGTTTAATTTCTTCTCTATTTTAACTCATTCATTGTAAGTGTTAAAACTGCAAATTATCACATTCTCGATCTGTGACATACAACAAACTACTATTTTTTTCCTGCCTCAGCTCAGATTAACCACTTTCCCCCAGTGCTACTAATGCAACAAAAAATATGACTTTTATTTTTCAAATAGTTCACACTGCTGTGTGCATGCACACACATGGGCAGGCATGTGTTTCGTAACAGGATTTTGTGCTTGTGACTCAGAGCTGAACTATTAAACCATAACACATGGCTGACATCTGGAATTCACTCAGACGATTTTGTCATTTGAATATTGGTAGTCATGGGTTGCTACTCTCCTTTACTCCAAAATGTGACTTCCTTTATTTCCAGCTCATAAAAAACAGGGATAGAAGATTTTACTGAGCCTGTTGGTGTCACCTGATCAACATATATAAAATATTTTGTCCAAGCCTACTTAAAAAGCACATGTATTCAGAGAGTTTCGCAGACAGATCTTTCTAAAGAAAGTCTCTACCTTGTCTTTAGATGTAAAATGATTGCTTACCATGAGAATATTCAGAAAATTGCTTATTTCTGCTCAGGTAAAGTCTGTGCTTGCTTAGAGCACAAGCAGTCACCTGTTAGCTAGCAAATTGGGGTAAAAATTGCAGAAATATTGCCTTGGTGTTCAAATCTAATTAGTTACATTAATTCCCTCAAATGAGTGTTTCTCACTCGGCCGGTTTTAGAGCAAGATTAAAATATGCTGGTGCTTGCTGTAATGTGGAACAGTTTGTCTTAACCTGTGTCCCACAGGGCACTGTGTACCAAGGCTGTTTGCTGTGGGCTGGTATGGTCCTGCGGAGATTAAGGTTTTGCATTCTTCTTGAAAATATTGAGGCTATGCTAGTCAGTGTTGTAATTAAGTATGTGTTGAATCTCACATTGATACCAAGGATTTAATGAAAACTGCCATCTATCTGCCACTGTGACAAGTGTTATGCTAAAAGGCTGAAATGGGGGAATTGTTTTTGGCTCTGATTCAAAAAAACATCTATGCATGTTTTTCAATACAGCCCTATAAGCACATCTTTAACTTTGTGGACCTTCTGGTTTTCCAATGATTTTGAGAAGGATGTGTCCCTGTTTCAGTCCTGCTTCAAGAACAAAGCATGAGGTGCTGTCTGAAGCCTGTGCTGACCCCTCTATCTTTGACAGTAAGTATAGTACATCTTCAAGGCACCTTCTTTGCCTAGTGAGGGGTTGCTTCACCCCAAGGTTCAAGAAGGTGATCACAAAGGTTTCTGAGAGATGGTCAAATGAATGTTTGTTGCAGAGGCTTTCCAGTTTTTGGCTATTGGAGGAAAAAGTGGTGTTGCAGCACTGCAATACCTTTGAGCATTGTAGCAGTGAATAAATGTCACTCGATGGAGGATTTTTCATATGGTTCAGTATAAGGCCTTTCAGGTTCAGCAGTGAGGGCTTCAAATGCAGCACATGGTCTGTGGTGCCTGTCTGCCATGTATAACTCACTCCGGTGATCACTTCACTGTGTGCCTGTCAGATTTTCACATATGTATTTTTTTGAAAATTCTTAAGCAGTTGTGTTTCAGACCTAGTCATGTCTGTTCTATTCACAGTAGCTGGGTAAAAGTCCCATGTCAGTGCTTCAGAAAATAATTTCTGTTCTGGGGTGTCTGACTGTTACTGCTATTCAGTAATGACACTGTGCCAAGGGGATCTCAGTGTGGCAGGCTGGAATACTTAAGCACGTGATGGCTGGAAAAGCATCCTGCCCAGGGTCCTTCATCCTCACAGCCATACTTCGCCACCGTCTGGACAAGGTGCACCCACATTGCTCCACTCATCTGTCAAGATTAAAGTGGAGTCAGTCAAACTCCTACAGATTGATTTCTTCATCAGAAAGCCCGTAGCGCTGGATGTGACCCTGAGCTGTACCCTTGTACCATGTTTTCCAGTGCGTATGGATTTGTATGTTTATGTGACCCCAGTGGCTGTGCCCCTGCCTTTGGTGAGGGCAGGAGGTGGCCCTGGCCAGAGGCAGCAATGGCCAGAGCACTGCTGGCCCATCTGCTGCCCAGAGCAGGCAAGACTGCCCAGGTCCGTCACCCTGAGCCGGTGTGCAAACACGGCCGTGTTTAGCTGCTGGCAGCTCTGCTAATTGATTATGTGTGTATGCAAAAGTGCTGTGCTATAAACAGCAATTAAAACTATGCTGTCAGGCTGTCAAAATCAATCTCAGTATTGGATATGGCCAGACATGCTATTTTTTTCTCATTATGAGGATTAGATCTTATTATTATGGTTATCTGGTGCTTCTGATTGTCAAATTCTGTTTTCAGTCACTTTGTAGCTTTTGATAAAGTGTAAGACCTTAATTTGAGCACTTCCTCACCAGAACTCTGGGTCAAGCTGATTTTGCTGGAAAACTTCAGCCAAAACAGCTTGACCATTTTTGAGCACAAATCCTGTGTACATAAACCCTGGTGCACCCTGGTGCTCCCCAAGTTCGCTGAAGTCCCTCAGGGCAGCTTGGTGGGGCCACATGCCCTGGGACTTGCACCAGCCTGTCTCAGTGTCTCTGCCACTGGCCGAAGAGTGCAGTGTCCCCACAGAGCCCAGCACTGTGCTGCAGCTTGGGGACAGGTGATTTATGCTTCTCTGATCTGGGGTGGGATGGGAATAGGGGGACTGCCTGTGAGTCTGGTCCCCACTCAGGATCACAGATTTGGCTTGCTTCTTGTAAAATGAAAATTATTACCTCTCACACCTCCTTACCCCTTGCCCATCTCCCCAGACTGCCATGAAAATTAACATGTTTTTTATGAAGAACTTGTGTACATTAGTGGCATGGGAGAAAAACAGGCAGAAATTAATTAGTCTGTCTTCAGAGCAGAGTTTTGAGGGTTATAAAAAATAAACCTGTTAAACATTAAAGATAAAGCAGAATGCTCTGTAGTGGGTCCTCACTCACCCTGGGTACTTAATGACATGTTTTCACTCGAAAAAAAAATGGTATTATCACGTTAATTAAAGGCTATGCCAGAATGCATATGTAGAAGGGGGGTAATTGAAGGATGCTGAATGTCTGCCAATTTGACATTACCTAACTAGCTTGATTTTTCAACCATGGTAATATTCTTGTATTTATTTATTTTTGGGATGCCATATGAAAGAAAAATATTTTAGCAAAATAGCATACTGAGTAAATTATACCAGTAGGGTTTCTTGTTACTCTGTGCCTGATGGAGACAATGAAAAAGGATAGTAAACAGAGCAGAGAAGGAATGGTGTGTGCATTATACATAAAAAGGTACTGTAACAGCAGTGATCTGTCTGCCATAGTAATGAAGTCAAGCGTTTGGAATAATATGATTTCACAGCAAGAAATTATAGTAGAGATCTGCTGAGCTGTATCTGTGTTAGATGGTTGTGACTTATCCACATGAAACTACAGAAAAGGTTACATCTTAATTTTATTAAATGGTGAGTCACAGCAGACGGGGTCACCTAATGGCTTTTCTAAATTCCTAGCTTTTCATGTCTCCAGCTTGTTATTTATTAGAGCTCTGCACAGCCCTGTGGACTCCATGCAGTACTGGGCTCACAAATTCATGGTGCTAGCCCTCTTCCCCAGGCTCCTACCCTTACTCTTTTACTGTGCTCTCAACCACCTTATTCAAAGACATCATCCTCTTTAATCTCTCTGGTTTCTCCATATATACGTCTGGTATAAAAAAAAAGACAGTTCTGCCCTCCTTTTGCAGCTGGGAAGCCCTGGCACAAGAGTGTGTTGCTTGCTCAGCAGAATGGAATTTGATTTGTATCCCCAGATCTCTAAGTATCTTAGAGCACTAGCTCCTAATCTGATCCCCTCTGTGACTTTGCTCCCTTCTTTCCTTGGGCTGGCACCCTAAATGGGTCATTTCTCCAATCCTCCCTTGAAATTCCCCATGCTGTTTTCAGACTTCCCTTTCTGAACTGAATCAAAAGCTTTGGCCTTTTACTGATAGTTTCTACTGAGAATTACTTCTGCTGGGAAACCTCTGAGGAAAGAGAAAAATCTGATGAAAAATATGAAAACTGAACCACACACAATGTAATTAACCCTGAACCTGTTGGAAGGTCAACTGATTTTTAGGACAATTTGTAACCATTAAATGGGGTGAGGGCAGATATGCATCACTACTTGATCTTATCTTCATTTCCCTAGTCGTTTTTAATCTCCATTTGTCCTTCCTCTTTTGTTTATGCTCTTTCATGCCTTGCCTCAAAGTAGACTTTGCCTTTGGGGTAAAGACCAGTGGTGCGGTGGTAAATGAGAAGAACAGACTTGACTTTCTGTCTGCTGTTCCATCTTGGCTGTGGGAAGCTGATGAATGCTGCAATGCCCATGGTGGGGATGGGTAAATCTGCGCTCAGAGTGGGGAAATTTACCCGTGGCCATGCCATGGGCAGGGACAGAGTTTGCCTGAGCAGTTAATCCGAATTGCCTGGTGGAGAGGGGAATAGCTGCTTGGGGCGCCCATGCAGCAGCCAGGAGCCAGCCTTGCCAGCACTGTAACCTGTTCCTGACCAGAAGCTTCGGCCAAGGGACAAGAAAGAATCTGCTATTACAAAACCAACAAATAAACTATTGAAACATAAGATGTCTGTAGCTTTAGCTTTTGTATTGTTTTCACTCCAAGGGGGATGTTCTTGAAGAGTTTCAATTACTCTCTGTGGAGGCATTGATCTTCAAGACACTCTGAAATACATACCTATTGTCAGATTTTATGCTGAGAAAAAGAATAGTATGAGAAAAAAAAAAAAGAGAGATAAGACAGCCAGTGGGGAAATATCAGAAAATTGCCTTAGAAATGTACATTGATTTTTTTAATGCTTTTAATTGTGTTTAATGCTTCAGGGAATTCACTGTGTGAAGAAGCTGTTGTAATGCTAAATTAAAGAAGAACAATTGTGAGAGAGCCAGGTCTTAAACACCTGGCACATTGCAAAAGCCAGGCCCGAACCAGAAATGCCACTTACAATGCAAATATCAAACAACTGGGTGCCAGTAGCTCTGTTTTCCCTAAATACTAATCTCTAGACTAATCTCTAGACTTTGTTACAGTGGTTGGGGGATATCTTACCTTTCCTTGACCTTTTACTTTCCCATAGCTTCATTTCTGTCTCTGTTCCTTGCTGTAAGAAAGAACCGCGTGAGTACCTTAAGTGCTTAGTTTTTTAAAAATAATAAAGATTAGTATGGTAACCCCCTGAAAGAAAGTTGAAGCAGTGGCTACTGATCCATTTTAATTTGAGGTTTTTTCATTTGGGTTTGCATATGAGTTGGCACAGGTCTTTGCAGCTCTCTCCAATTACACATAAAGGCATGTCTGAGAGAATCTCTTCCCTCTTTAATGATATCTATTTCTAACTCTCACCATAAGTAGATATGGAAGACTGGACTGGTGTTTTATAATCAGTGGGGAGGTGTAGGTAAAATCATTAGCAACAAACCTGCCTCAGTAAACAAAGAGACTGGAAAACTAGTGAATCAAAAGTGAATAACCTCACGCATCAGTACAGGATAGGGGATGACCTGCTGGAGAGGAGCTCTGCAGAGAAAGACCTAGGGGTCCTGGTGCATAACTGGTTGACCATGAGTCAGCAGTGTGCCCTTGTGGCCAAGAAGGTCAATGGCATCCTGGGATGCATTAAAAAAAGTGTGGCCAGCAGGTCGAGGGAGGTGATCCTCCCCCTCTACTCTGCCCTGGTGAGACCCCATCTGGAGTACTGTGTCCTGTTCTGGGCTCTCCAGTTCAAGACAGACAAGGATCTCCTGGAGAGAGGCCAGTGGAGGGCACCATCAATAATAAAAGGCCTGGAGCGTCTTCCCTATGAGGAGAGGCTGAGAGACTTGGGTCTCTTCAGCCTGGAGAAGAGAAGGCTGAGAGGGGATCTGATCAGTGTTTATAAATATCTGAACTGTGCGAGGCAATTGGATGAGGCCAAACTCTTTTCAGTGGTGGGTAGTGAGAGAACAAGGGGCAATGGCCAAAACATGGAACACAGGAAGTTCAACTCAAACATGAGAAAGAAGTTCTTCACGGTGAGGGCGACGGAGCACTGGAACAGGCTGCCCAGAGAGGTTGTGGAGTCTCCTTCTTTGGAGATATTCAAGACCCATTTGGACAACTACTTGTGCAGCCTAGCAGGCTTTGACAGGAGGGTTGGACTCGATGATCTCTAGAGGTCCCTTCCAACCGCCATCAATCTGTGATTCTGTGATTCTGTGAAGACTGTTGTGAGAGGTTTAGTTGAAGTTGGTTTTTGTCCACCACTACTCAACATTTGCAGAAAGTAGAGACAGATTATTAAATCTTGAGATGACATTACAGAACAGCAGTCATTGGAAGGGACCTTTGGAGATCATCTAGTCCAACTCCCCTGCTAGTGCACCCTAAGCAGGTTGCACAGGATTGCGTCCAGGCAGGTTTTGAGTATCTCCAGAGAAGGACACTCCACAGCCTATCTGGGCAGCCTGTGCCAGTGCTTGGTCACTGACAAAGTGAAGTTTTTCCTCATGTTGAGATGGAACTTCCTGTGTTCCAGTTTGTGCCCTACAACAAGGCAGGAATACTGTGACCACATCTCAGGAGCAATTTGAATGCTAAAGGATCTCAATGAATTAAAGATTTAGGTGGAAAAAGGATGACATAACTCAATAAAGACAAGACCATAGCTCTGCTTTCTCAGAAGCAATGATATAAATGGGCACAGGTAGGGAAGGTCTCAGTCATAGAATCATAGAATGGTTAAGGTTGGAAGGGACCTCAAAGATCATCTAGTTCCAACCCCCCTTCCATGGGCAGGGACACCCTCCACTAGACCAGGTTGCCCAAAGACCCATCCAACCTGGCCTTGAACACTGCCAGGGCTGGGGCCTGCACAGCTTCTCTGGGCAACCTGTTCCAGTGCCTCACCACCCCCACAGTAAAGAATTTCTTCCTAACATCTAATCTAAATCTCTCATCTTTTAGTTTAAAATGGGCAGCAGATTGGTAGAAAAGGATCTAGTGATGTAGTTGGTTACAAGGTGAACAGGAGGCCACATTACCGTCCAGTGGCAGGGAGTGGAGGGAAAGTGCCATTGGGGATAGCTGTCGGAGGATGCATGTAGCCTGTGCCTGGATAAGCCAGCTCAAGAGTTGTTTCGACAGCAGAGAAGTCAGACACCAATTCGAAGAAGTCCACAAAAGAGCAGTAAGAGTCCTCAGGGATGCAGCAAATAATATCTGATGGTGAAAGACTGAGGGCTTTTCAGCCCACAGAGTGGGAGACTGAGGAAGGAGAAGTGTTTTGGTGTTGCAGTGTTGCTGCAGAGTAAGGGAACAGCAGTCTGCAAATAGCAGTGAAGAAGTTTCTGGTTTGAAAGTGGGAAACACTTTCTGATGGTAACCATGGTGAACTGTAGGAATAGGATGCCAGTTTGCCAGAACAATTGGGAGAAATATCCAGTAATGGCACTGGAGCAGCTGATTCTGCCTTGGCACAGCAGTAAGAAGTTCATAGATTCTCAAATAATTTTAAGCTATATGTTTCTATGATTCTACAACACATATTTCAAAGAATTTGACACTCAGCAGACTGAAAGACAACTAGGCTTCACATTTCTCTTGTTTGGTATGCTTAGCGTCAGGTGGTACAGCTTTGTTTTTACAACAATAGGTAGTTTGGCTTATTCTCATGAATGAGAAATGAGAGAAATGAAAGTGCTAAATGAAAGAAAAAAAAGTTTGCATTCTGGAGGGGAGTTTCTTCTGTATTCTGGAGAGGAGTTTCTTCTGCAATTAATTGTGGCTGTAGGCTGACAATGTTTGGAATCTCACCACTTCTAAGGCGGGTTTATCATGAGCTCTGAATGTCATTGCTCCCCATCAGGTCCCATGTTTGTGTGTCTGCCAGTCAACGTGATACTTGACTTTGTAGTATATAGCCTGGCTAAACGAAGGTAACTATCAAATGCAACTTGTCGGGAACTTGGTTCAAGCTGCAGCTTGGTTTGGCAATTAAATTTCTGCAACTCTGTTTTGTGGTAACGTACGAACAGTGACTTGTACAAGGGAAACAAAAAACTAAGAATAGTATTAGTAGGAATGTGGCTTTGGTGGTTTTTCTTAGTAAAGAGACAGATGAGCAAGATGTAGCCTGTAAAGGGGAAGAAAAGGCAGGCGGGTATAGGGGAGAGAGATAACGAGTTTTGAAAATTCCAGGTGGGATCCAGTGGTTTGGACATGTGGAAAGATAGGCTGGATTTGCTGGCTCTTAACCACCAAAGACAACTCTGTACTCTAGATGAAGCAGAAATTACCTTCTCAGATAATATTTTTTTGATCTGCTTCTCTTGTATATGTACTATAATTAAATTTCAAGTGGTTATCTCAGGCTAAGTGTTAAATAAGCATCTGAAAACTTATGTTTCCAGTCTTCATGCAATTCCTCTGGAGTTTCATGCCAAGAATTTCAGACTTTTTTTTGGGGGGGGGGATGACACATGGAAACATCCACCTGGAAGGAGAATTTTCAACCATTTCTGTTAAAATTGAAGAGTTTTATGAACTCAGGTAGATTTTCCTGGAATTTCACAAAGAAGGGAGAATGGTAGAAGAGTTTAACATTTTTCTGGTGAGATACTTGAATTATTTTTAAACATTCTAACTAGCTCCACCCCGCAATTGAAGATTCAATATTGCAGTAAAATAAATGTAAGTCACAATAATATTGGGATGCCCTGATTTAGTTGATTACAAACCAAATGTTGCTGCAGAAACTGCCTTGTTAAAGAAGTAGTAACCTGAGAGATGTGCTCCAGCCTGAGCTGGGGGCAAGACATGTCTTGCACAGCTTTACTTGGAAGCTTCCTCACTTCAGAGGACAGAAGTCAGACAGAAAAGGGAAACCTACAGAGAGTGGAAACTAGGGCAGGAAGCCTGGGAGAAATACAGGGATACTGTCCGTGCAGCCAGGAATCGGGTTAGGAAAGCCAAAGTCCTGATAGAATTAAATCTGGCCAGGGATGTTAAAGGACAACAAGAAGATTTTCTATAAATACGTAAGCAATAAAAGGAAGACAAGGAAAAATGTGGGTCCCCTTCAAAATCAAACAGGTGACCTAGTCACCCGGGATACGGAGAAGGCTGAGGTACTCAATGCCTTCTTTTCCACTGGCAAGGGCTCTAGCCACACTGCACAAGTCACAGAAGGCAAACACAGGGACTGGGAGAATGAAGAACCGCTCACTGCAGGAGAAGATCAGGTTCAAGAATGCCTAAGGAACCTGAAGGTGCACAAGTCTGTGGGACCTGGTGAGCTGCATCCACGGGTCCTGAAGGAAAGGGCAGATGAAGTGGCCAAGCCACTCTCCATCATATTTGAGAAGTCATGGCATTCCAGTGAGGTCCCCACTGACTGGAAAAGGGGCAACATAACCCCCATTTTCAAAAAGGGACGAAAGGAAGACCTGGGGAACTACATACTAATCAGTCTCACCTCTGTGACAGGCAAGATCATGGAGCAGATCCTCCTGGAAACTGCTCAGGCATGTGGAAAATAAGGAGATGATTGATGACAGCCAACACGGCTTCACTAAGGGCAAAATCGTGCCTGACAGATTTCGTGGCCTTCTATGAAGAGCTTACAGTGTTGGTGGACACGGGAAGAATAACAGTCATCTACGTGGATATGTGCTAAGCATTTGACACTATCCTGCCTGACATCCTTGTCTCTAAATTGGAGAGTCATGAGTTTGACAGATGGACCACTCAGTGAATAAGAAACTGTCTGGATGGCCACACTCAAAGAGTTGTTGTCAACAACTTGATGTCCCAAGTGGACGTTTGTGATGAGTGGTGTTCCTCAAGGGTCAGTACTGGGACTGGTACTGTTTAGCATCTTTATCAGTGACATGGACAGCGGGATCGAGTGCACCCTCAGCAAGTTTGCCAATGACACCAAGCTGTGTGGTGTGGTTGACATGCTGGAGAGAAGGGAAGCCATCCAGAGGGATCTTGGCAGGCTTGAGAGGTGGGCCTGTGCGAACCATATGAAGTTCGACAAGGCCAAGTGCAAGGTCCTGCAGATGAGTCAGAGCGATCCCAAGCACAACTACAGACTGCGTGGAGAATGGATTGAGAGCAGCCCTAAAGAGAAGGATCTGGGGGTGCTGGTTGATGAAAAACTCAACATGAGCTGGCAGCCCAGAAAGACAACCATGTCCTGGGCGCATCAGAAACAGTGTGGACATCAGATCAAGGGAGGTGATTCTGCCCCTCTTTTCCGCTCTTGTGAGACGCGACCTGGAGTACTGCCTCCAGCTCTGGGGTGGCCAGTGCAGGAAAGACATGGATCTGTTGGAGCAAGTCCAGAGGAGGGCCACAAAGTTGATCAGAGGGCTGGAACACCTATCCTATGAGGACAGGCTGAGGGAGCTGGGGCTGTTCAGCCTGGAGAAGAGAAGGCTCTGGGAACACCTAATCGTGGCCTTCTAGTACCTAAAGGGGCCTACAGGAAAGCTGGCGAGGGGCTGTTTATCAGGGAGTGTAGTGACAGGAAAAGGGGGAATGGGTTTAAACTGAAAGAGGGGAGATTTAGATTAGGTATGAGGAAGAAATTCTTCCCTGTGAGGGTAGTGAGGCACTGGAACAGGTTGCCCAGAGAAGCTGTGGAGGCCCCATCCCTGGCAGTGTTCAAGGCCAGGTTGGATGGGGCTTTGGGCCACCTGGCCTAGTGGAGGGTGTCCCTGCCCATGACAGGGTGGTTTGGGACTAGAGGATCTTTGAGGTCCCTTCCAACCTTAACCATTCCAGGATTCATGGCTTTTTCCCATCAAAAAGATCAAAAGGAAGACCCAAAGTTGTACTGGCAAGCCAGATTTTGAATCACATGATTCAAATGCTGACAAGTTTCCCAAACCCTCCACCAGTTAGGCCCATCTGAATAATAAGGTTCTGCCTCCAGCTGCTCTCTGATCCTCTGGCACTGCCCTGGGACATCTCCACTGCCTTAAATTGCTCATTGAAAGTGGTCAGTGGAGGATTGCAACATAGCTCCCAAAAATATTTCATTGAACACAACATGGACCTCTGTTCTCAAGCGTCTGTTCCTAAGGTGGTAGAGTCTGCACAATGCCTTTTCTCTGCTGTGTGCAGAGGTTAATGCAGAAAAGCTGTGCACATTTTCTGCTGTAGATGTTGTTCAGCACGTTTCCATGCTGTGCTCAAAGAGCATTTCCCCAGTGATGGAAACCTGAAAATAACAGTCCCGTAACAGGATTAGTTGACAGTTGTAGCATGTCATTTCCACTTCTTCCTCATCTTTACTAACTGAACTGTTAATTTGCAACCACAAGCTCCTCCCTAAGAAAAATTTACAGCAAAGCTGGTAGAAGAAATCACCGTTCAGTTGATTCATCGGTTACACAGAACTGGCTCCAGACCGTAGATCCCCATCAGAGAGTGGCTGTGTGGAGCTGATGCAGTTAGTGTTTCATTGCATCATGCGTTTGAAGTGAGTGCATCTAAACACTAGAAGACAATGATCTAATTCTCCTGCACCCCTTTCCCTCTTTAGCTGGGGACTGCAGCTTCCATTTGCTGGTGAATGACTGCTGAAGTCATGAAACAGGACAAAGAAGTCCCCTTCTTTGCCTCCAAGCACTGAGGGCAATGTACCTTCATGTTATGTCTGCTACATTCCACTAAGCTGTTGATCAAGAAACTGCAGTGTTCTGACCAATTATCTCTTCATAAGCCTGTGCTATATGCTGCCTGTACCTGTGTTACTGGCTGAAAGTTTTATGCTGTTAATATCTTCCCATTTGTTCCACACCAGATAAAGCAGAAGTCTCCAGAGGTCTTCAGCTATCTGCGACCTCCCATGTTAACCAGAGCACTTTGCTTCAGGGAAGGCTGGCAGATTTGGAAGTCAGTGTGCATCTCCTGGGGTCCTTCCAGGCTCTGTGAGCAGGTCTGGGCATTGTAAGGTCAGGTTATTCCCGAAAGGAAGGAACAAGGATACTGTAGAGTAGGTTGGAAGACTGCAGCCTTGATACACAGGAATGCAAGAGGAAGAGCTAGCTGACTGCAAGCTGGAGCTGTAGGTTCCTTTTGCAGCAGCACTTCCACCCTGGTGTCCCAGAACACAGACCCACACACCCTGTGGTGTGGACAACAACCCTTTGGCTGACTTACCAGTGCAAGCAATAGGCAGGGCTGCTCTCTGGCAGCTAGAGCTACTCGACAGTTTATTGTCTGTTTTAGTGAAATCTTTTTCTTGAAAGAAAAAAAAATGAGAACAGTCTCTCTCACCAAAGAATACCTGTTTGAAGCTCTTCAGCTTCATAGAGGCTAAGCAGGATGATGGGTGTATCTGTCCAGCAGCATGCCCTATAATCTGGCACCATGCTTGCTGCAAAGCACCCTGAAACCTGGCTGCTTTGACAGAAGCAGTCACACCAGGATTTCTTGTCTGCAAAGCCTGACATATGCTTATGTCTCACTGGGCCCACTCAAGGCATGGGAGATCTGGTTTTCTGACCATTTTCTGAATGAGGCAGAAACAAGACTTAAACCTCAGCCTGTTGCCTTTCTGGTAGCTATTCTAACCTAAAGCTCAGACTGCATCTGAACAACTACATCAACAACAAAAAGAGAGCTAAGGAGACTCTCCATCACTTATCAGGCACAAAAGGGAAAGCGGCCACCAAGGATGAGAATAATGCTGAGGTACTTAATGCCGTTTTTGCCTCAGTCTTCAGTAGCCACACCAGCAGCCCCCAAGGCACTTGTCCCCTGGTGCTGGAAGACACAGAAGAGCGGGATATACCCCCTATATTCCAGGAGAAGAAGTTTATGACCTGCTACTTCACTTGAACTTGCACAAGTCCATGGGGCCAGATGGTATCCACCCAAGAGTGCTGCAGGAGCTGGCGGAGCAGCTTGCCAAGCCGTTAGCCATCATCTA
>VWZZ01007195.1:0-20601 GCA_013399095.1 Psophia crepitans | reverse complement strand
GTTGACAGTCGACTCAACATGAGCCAGCAGTGTGCCCAGGTGGCCAAGAAAGTCAACGGCATCCTGGCCTGTATCAGGAATGGCGTGGCCAGCAGGAGTAGGGCAGTGATTGTCCCCCTGTCCTTGGCTCTGGTGAGGCCGCACCTCGAGTACTGTGTCCAGTTTTGGGCCCCTCAATATAAGAAGGACATTGAGCTGCTGGAGCGTGTCCAGAGAAGGGCAACAAAACTGGTGAAGGGACTTGAAAACAAATCTTATGGGGAGCGGCTGAGGGAACTGGGGTTGTTTAGTCTGGAGAAGAGGAGGCTGAGGGGAGACCTGATCTCTCTCTACAACTACCTGAAAGGAGGTTGTAGTGAGGATGATGTCGGTCTCTTCTCCCAAGTAACAAGCGATAGGACGAGAGGGAATGGCCTCAAGTTGCGTCAGGGGAGGTTTAGGTTGGATATTAGGAAAAACTTCTTCACAGAAAGAGTAGTGAGGTGTTGGAAGAGGCTGCCCAGAGAGGTGGTTGAATCACTGTCCCTGGAGGCATTCAAAAAACGTGTAGACGTGGCACTCGAGGACACAATCTTGTAGGCATGGTGGTGTTAGGTTTATGGTTGGACTTGATGATCTTGGAGGTCCTTTCCAACATTAGTGATTCTATGATTCTATGAAAATATTTGACATGTTAATGGAATGACAAATGGCCACCCAAGAGGGGTGGGTCATGATATAGCTTTGTAGATCATCTTCGTGGTGAGATAGAGCTACCAGGGCCTCAGCGAGCTTCATGCCAGTAATTCACATGTCAGAGAAAAGTAAATCCTCCTCCATGCTTTTTATGATCCTATTGTGGCTCCTTTGCAAGTAGAGATGATGTGGTCAGGGAAAGAAGTTAATGGCTAATGAGGCAGGGCAATTCTCTGTAGCTTCTGCTTCCTAAAATATACTTTAAAAAAAAAAAAAAATCTTTCTTCGTTTGGCAAACCCAGAAGGTAGGACAATGAAAGGGTGCAGTCCCCTTTCTTAAGGGACCCATGTGGCTTGCATCTCTTGAAGACTGTCTCTTCCGAGTTGTTGATAAAGACGCAGTTATCAGATAATGACAAAGACAAATGGGGTCATAGCTGGTATTGGCTTAGATAGAAAACATCAAGTGATCAAGTCAGAATTCACATATGGAAGTATGCAAGTAAAACTTTGTCAGTGCTCCATTTCTTGATTTCTCTTCACTTTTTCCCACTGTTTGATAAAGGTGATTAGTAAAAAATTTTATATGGTCCCTGACTGTTGTCTTATATATTTGTTGTGGCTCACGTGATGAGAAACCTACATCCTGGTTAGAAATGGCAGCCATTGTGAAAGTACTAATGCAGACAACAGGAATAGTGGGAAAGGAATATGAAAGGTCTGAGTGATGAAAGCTTGGACTGAACTATGTTTTAGCTGCCAAGAACAGGAAGGGGAAGGGAAAGGGGAAGGGAAGGGAAGGGAAGGGAAGGGAAGGCTTTCTAGAGGGAAATTAGAAATATTGACTGTTGCCTGAGCCAGAGTACAAGATAAAAAAGAAAATCTGTTATTAATGCCACATTTTTATTTGCCTCTGTGACTTTGGAACCCTGCTCGTGGTATTTTAATTCATCTGGGAATTTGGCAATAATCAGTGAAATTATAGGTGTTATTAAAATCAGGAGAAATTTCATAGTTTTCAGTCATATTAGCTTGAAGGATTTCCACTCTGTGAGCTGACATAATCCTAAACAGCCTGTACCTCTTCTCAGATTTGCTTTTGACAGTGACAGAGTAAATACAGAAAACAAATAAATACAGGTTTTCTACTTTATTAGAGAAAAGTACCTTGTAGCCNAAAATTTTACCTTGGAGCCACCTGATTTGTTAGTTTTGTCTCAAATGAAATTTCTCTCTTTTTTACACTCTGAAAACACTGAAACAATTTGTTTAACAGATCCCTTCCACCTTTGCCTAACACTATCTGACTCGAATTATGAACAGCAGAATTTTGGTCATCTCTGAAACTGCATATTTTCTTGCAGTTCTACTTGTAACCACCCCTTGCATCCATTAGCTCTGTTTCTGTGGTATCTGAAAGAAAAAATTGGAGAAACAAAAAAACAATAGAACTGCCTATGGCAAGAGTGGTTGCAATTACTTACAATTCTGTTGAGGTTCCATTGTTGAAATGATATAAAGAGATATAGAATTTTTTTTGAGCCAGATGAGGCCTTGATGTTGCTGTCATCTTGCTTCACCATCCCAGGGAGGATTTGTGGTCCTCGATCCTTGGCAATGACTCGGGTACCTCGACAGCAAACTTTCTGGCTGCTCTGGCTGCTTTTACAAAGCAAATCTTTTGTGTATAAGATGATAGTCAGCAATTGGGATAAAACAGCAGGATTCCCTGTATGCTTCAGTAGAGATGGTCCAATGTAATTTAGCGTGGAAAAATGAAATAGTACAGAGGACTGGGTTAAACAATAGCAAGCGAGCAACGCTTTAAATGGAAACAGCCCCCATGACACTGCAAGGAAAATGGTCTGGCAGACACAGTAGATATACACTTCAAGGCCAATGTCTGGCATCAATTAGAAAAGCACACAGGACACTGGGCTGCTCCATGGGTTTGACATCACATCCTGCCCCTCCTGTGACTCAGCACCCAGCACTCAGCGCCAGGCAGGGTAGAGCAGGCTTCGCCCAGATTACAACACTGTGCTCTTCTGCAGCTATGTTTGTAGCACCAGGCTGGGTTACTAGATGAGGACAGCAATCTGTGGTACCGTCTGTAATAAGAAAACTTACTTCCAAAGGTCTGCATTTTCTCTAAATATCTTCCTCATACTGAGATGCACGTTGCAGGCACTGGTGTATTTCGGTGAAGGAAACCCTCCTTTGCAACGATGACAAATCCAAGTTCAGGCTGTTTCTTCTGAAACAGGAACGGACAGGTTTGAGCGCATCTGAAGCAAGAGGATAAAACTGTGTAAGAAAACACAACTGCAGTGGATATGAAGCAGACACTGACACTGGAAGTCATGTATGTGTCTCCTCTGTGGCAGCTGCTCAAGTCAGGTTGTGACCATGGGTTGAGTCCACGTGGAACTTGCCAGAACTTTCATTGAACTGAGGCCAGAACAGCCAAAACCAGATCTGGAGGACAACTGACACTTGAGGCAGCTGCTTTCCCTCCCCAGTACACCTCTCGGATCCATCATCTCGGCTGTGGTGAGAAAACTTCTGTGTCATGCTGGGAGAAGCATCTCCCCTCCAACTTTGAGCTCTGCAGAGAGCCACATCTCTCTCACACATGGATTTCAGCAACCAGGAAAAGCAACATGTCCTATTTCTGTCTCTCTCTGGGGCAATCACTTAGTGTAGCAATGACACATTACTGGGTATCAATTCCATGATGTCAGTGCTCCATTATCAGAAAAACATCCTTTGCCTACAAAATCCTGAAGGTGAGCCTCAGCTGGCTAGAGTGCTGACTGCCAAAGGTGAGGCTGCAGCAAAACCTGCACTCCAATCTCCCCATGATTTTTCATGAAGCAGGATGGTTGCATCTGCAGTAGCATTTCAGACACTTTTTTCCTGAGCTGAGTCTGAGGCATTTTTTTAATCTGGAGGAGGATGTGCCACTGAGCATTGCAACTGATAACATCCTAGGGAAGATGAAGGATAAAAGACAGACAGAGAGATCGTTTGATGTCTTCTGGTTTTCCAAGAAGGCCCTGTGACTTAAAGGCAGTTGGTGGTTCTATTTTTGATTTGGTTAACAACAGATACATAATTTTTAAAAATAGCAAACTGGCTTCTCATGATCTGAGCAGAGAAAGATGATTTTTAATGTTCATATGTGAAGGAAAAACAGCCATCAGGTATAACTCCTACCTGAGATATTGAGCTTCGCAAGTGTGACCGAGCTCCGGGAGGTTCAGTCCACTTTGCAATGACATTACTTTGTCACTTGTTTTGGAAGGCAGCCTTCCCTTTTCCTCAGGTTCTGGCATTTCATTACAGCAGAAAATGCATTGTGGGCACATGATGGGTAAAGATTAGCCATGCAACTCAACAGTCCATCAGTATGGCTTTTCCCTCTCCTTTTCCAGGGACCCAGATAAGTAAAAAAAATCCATATTCCTGCATTTCTTTGGGGCTTCAGATATTACTTATAATGATTTTCTAATTTTGAGATGTTTCTTGCTACTGAAGGAGGATAGAAAACACCATATTCAGTATTGGATCTGGAGCTGCTCAATGCCACTGGCAAATATTTCCGTTTCCATGTGTTCAACCCTCCCACTGGCTGCATCCGCCCTTCCTTCCTAATTAGTTTCATCCACTGATCTGAAGGATGCATACTTACATATTTCTACCAGACCAAGGATTTTCAAACTTTGTCACATGCAGATCTCTTTCTCAGCAAACAGCAGTTCAAAATCAGGCACAAAATCTCTTTCCATACTCTTGTTTGCCTTCCAGCTGCAGGAGCAGGTCTGGGCTATGCTTTCATCTTTTTTTTCTTTGTATGGGCTGCAAGAAAGAGAATGCAGATGAGGCGGGTCAGCCGCAGTGCCCTCCGTATAACTAGAACAATACTAATGCACTGGGTTTTGTCATCTCTCCAAGGGAGCATACGCTTTTCTTCATGTGCCGTTGGACCTTTATCTCGGCAGGAAGAAAGCCTTTATTTCGCTCGGTGTACTTGAGATTGGCTGTAGGGCTTTCATACTCTTTCAAAGGATTTGCTCTGTAGAGATGTGGCAAGTTTTGTCAACAGTTGGAAAAAACCAACATTGTCTCCTGTAAAACTCTCTTCTGCAGAACTCTAAAACACATGAAGGGCCCCATCACTGTGCATTTTGCAGCAGCAGCTCCTTACAGGCTCCTGGCTCAGCCTTAACACAAGCAAGACATTGGCCTTTGCAGCCTCACCAAGCTAGGAAGCTTTGCTGGTAAACAAAACTTCCACCAGGGCTGTGAGCAAAGCTACGTGATGTTGTGGACGTGTTGTTGGGAAATCCCTCGGAGCCTGAGAACCCGGGCAGCACTGGCTCCTCGGCTGCTGGTTTGGTTGGTGTTCCAGGCGCATGGGTTCCCAGCCCCAGCTCCGGCCTGACTGGCTGTGGGAGGGTCTGCCCTGCACACCACAGTGTGGCCGCTTGCAGCTGGCTTTTGGAGAGCCCCTGGCAGGCAGCTGGGTGCCCCCTTCCCCTGGACAAACACTGGGCTAGTCAGCAGTCACACTACTACATAATATTTGAAATATGCGTGAATAATTCACTGACTCTCAGCACACAGCTATTTTCTCAGTTGTTCTGTGCTCCCTGTAGATCATGGCTCTCCCACGGGATAACACACTTCATTTCAGACCTGAGAAAAAGCTTGCGTGCCGAAAGCTGGTCTGATTTTTTCCAACTGTTTAGTGGGTCTAATAAAAGATATTACCCTCTGTCCACAGATTTTATTGCTTTATGTTCTTAGTGCATTACAACCCATGGCTGCTAGCACCACTACGCCAAGCTGGGGTAACTCTGTTGTTTGCACCATGACCAAGCACTCAGGCATGTCAACCCGCTGGGGTTAAGGTTTTTCTGAAGCAGTCTTGAGGAAAACAGATTATCTAGTGCCCAAAGTGCCTCTCCCCTTTCCCCATTTTGGGCTTTTGGAAAGGTTACACCTTTCTGAGGTCATGCTGCATCCTTGTCCCACCTTGGACTGAGATATTTGTTTCCTCCTACCTGCCTCTCCACACCTGCAAGGCTGGAGGACCAGTGCTTGCTCCATGGTTTGCAGGTGCTTTTGCTTCTTTTAGACAAAAATCATCAGGTGACAGCTTGCATCTTGCTCTGTAATTCAGAGTGTTTACGCATAAGCCAAACACAGGTACTGCAGTAGTTGCCAGTGGGTGTCCTCCCATTTTAAAATAATTTTCCTTTGTTCCATTAGGCTGGGGACAGTGGAGATGAGCTACTGTGTGGAGGCAGGGAAGTTGGATGTTGTGGCTAGACCCCTTCTCCACTGCAGACCATCCAGCTCCACAGCACCATGTCATGTCAGTATTGCTAAGCTAGATGCACCAGGCTAAAAAAAAGAAGTGAATTTGATATTTATAATTCATGTGTATTTTCTAGTGAAGCTATTTGTAGCGAAAAGACTAATTATTTAGGTCACAGTTTGCTGGGATTTTCCAGCCACCATAATTAGATATATTTTGACTTTATTCCAGGGTTCAATTTTTGTTATGCCACAAGTGCGGATTCTTCCTGACTTGCTTGTATTTTTGACGTATGGGGCCAGCAGTTTGAAAGTCCTGTCTTGCTGTTCATTTGATGTTGATATAAAACATCTTAATGTTTCTCTTAGGCTTTTTTCATCCCTGACTGACCTTTTCATTATGTCAGTTAAAGAAATAGCATGGCTCCTCCGCATCAGTGCCGGAGCGGAAAGGCCATGGGCGCCTGGGGCTGCGACATGGGTAGCCAAGGGACTGGGAGGAGTTGAATCCTTGTTTGGAGAAGCTGTCAGGGTGTGTGGGGGGATGGCATGGTGGAGGCCAGAGAAGGAGGAGGCCAGGGGAGAGAGGTGGTAGGGTCGGGCTGAGAAAACATTTGGAAACGCTGACCCAGGGAAAATGTCAGTGCAGGACTCAATGGCTCAGCTGGCAGATAAGCAGCACCCTCTGAGCACGAGCCCAGCTGAAAGACCCTAATGCCAAATGTTTCCAATGGCCAGGCGCCTGGCCTGGGGGTAGAGATGACTGCAGTGACCATGTAGAGGTGTCATGGCATGGAGTCTTCCCACCCCTCGTTCCCTGTGCAGCCTGTTCTGGGTCAACCCCACTAGTGCCTGTGCCCTTAGCCACAAAACGAGTGGATAAATATTGCTGCTTTCCAAGTTTTGAAGCAGAATGAAGAAAACAGAAGTGCAACATCACCTACATCTGGGCATATGCACTGTCAGAGAGTACAGAACACAAATAAAAATAGTGAGGTGAGGGTGGGGGGAGCTCTAGGTGGAGGTGTTGCAAAAGTTGTGCTGTGCTGCAAAACGTTCCTGCCACCGACAGCGTTGCTCAGTGATAACGTCTTGGCATGCTACTTTTAGATGCTTTTTCATCCCATTCCCCCTCTCTTTCCCTGTTTTAATTCCAGGCTGGCTCTCGAAAGAGAAGATGAAGGCAGAATTCAAAGTGTGTAAGATTCTCTACGTCTAAATTAAAAAGATATGAAAGCCTGAAGTGTGTTAACCATTGAAAGATCAATATATTACTTTAAATTCCTGAGCATGGTTGAGACTCAGAGGGAAGAAGATGGGGTACTCATTGGCTGGGTGGTTCAAAGTCACAGGGGTGAAGCTTGGCCCCTGGCTCCTCTTCCCACAAGACATCTTTCTTCACCAGCAAAAGTCCCTGGCTTGGTTCCTGTGGCAGCAGAGCCAGGACCTGTGTTGTGCGGTGGGGAAAGCCTCGCTCTGTCGCAGTCTGTTACATACCTGCTGGATGTGCACCATCAGAAGGGTTTTGGGCAGTGGGGCGATTAACTGGTCGTGGTGACCTGTTGGGCAGGCTGGTCACTGCAAGTTGTGCTTCATCTGAGGCCCGTAATTTACCTCTCAGCGAGGTAAATTATGTAATATGGGTTGGTCCCAGAAGTGCATCTCTGCTGGGAAATATTTCTTATCAAAGCAGAGTTAGCCTCTGGTGACTGCTGGGATCTCCTATGCTGGGTCAGAGCAATGTCAGCAGCCCTGGGTTCAGCAAAATGCCTCCTCTTTCCTGCTGGCTTAAGATGGCTTTTCTTCTATGGCAGAGACCAAACCTTTCCTTTCTGCTTGTATTTATTTATTTTTTAAAACAGAGGGATTTCTGCAAAAAAGCGCATGGGTTCTAATGTGACCCTTCTGTGTTCCTGTGCAGCACGGACCTTCTTATTTCCTGAATGGCTTGCTCTGCACTCAAGTTAACTCACACCCTGGATTTTGTCCAAGTACATTTTGTTTCTTGATATGAGGCCAGGCTTTGCTGAGTTGTGGTGCCGTTTTCTTCTCCCTGCTCTCCTCCCTGTTTCTCCATTATCATTCTCATTGCTGAGTGTTACTGGCACCCCGCAGGCAAAGGGGGGAGAGCAAAGCCCAGCCCCATGCCTGCTTTTGACAAGAGCTGAAGTGAGCCTGCTGAAACTGCAGTGAACGCCTTCTTTAATGAGCCTGTAGGTTGAGCTGTCCCAAGCTCGGCCCAGCACTGAAAGGTATGTCTGAAACCAGCTGTAGAAGAAAACATTTGAACTCTACACCCTGCCAAATAGCTTCCAGATGGTAAGATGTAGCCTCGCTATGGACTCCGACTGTAGCTCTGCCAACATACGTCTGCAGATTTCTGGTGCATAGGGAACATGAAAGTAGGTCTTTTACAACATCTGCTGCCTTTCTCTACTTCTCCCTCCTTGCTTGTTGTGGTCCTTTTCCTATATTTCATCCTTACATTAAAAAAAAAAAACAAAAACCCAAACACAAAAAACCCACCCGAAAAACAAAAAAAGGAAGAGCTAAAAGTGTTTCTACTGATTTATTAATTTTTCCCTGAATGTTTGATACTTTTTTTTCTGCTGGTGGTGTGGTGAAAAGGGAGTGAAAAAGAGAGACCTTTTCTTCTGCCTAGAGAACAAGCCAGTGCCCGGGTCCTTTAACGAGTTCTGTATTGATTCAGGGCTCAGCTGGCTACTCTTCTTGCAGAATCAAATTATAAAATGGTATCACATTCCACTGAAAAAGGACTTTTGTAAAATACAGAGATTTATTTTATTATCACAATAAGAATTATTTTCTTAATTCTGCAGTTACCTTGGCCTGAGTGGTGTCAGAGCAGAGCTGGCCAGGAGAGTGGAGGGAAGAGAACCGAGCTTCTGGTGATTAAGTTGTATGAGAATGTGATAGTATCTCTTATTTTCAGATAAAGAAAATTATTGCTTTTTAATGTCTCACTTTTAAAGTACTGTTTTGGTTAAGAGAAAAGACAACAGAAGCCTTTCTTTTCTGCTGTTCCCAAACACAATGGGGCAGATAACCGTATCTCTTCAGATTTGCTATGACTTCTAATCACCACAAGTGGTGGTTGTTTGCTGACCTTTGTTCCTACACCAAAAACTGTGTATTCTTCAAGAAATAATTATCTTTGGAGCCCAAGGCTGCATCAGTCTCATCTGTTCTGGGAAGCTAACCAGGCCCAGGCCTGGGATATATTTTGATGAGAGACCACCTGGGAATCACAGAAGCCATCTACATACGCCAAAGAGTTGTGGTCAAACTCTTGGCACATCTTAGACCACAGGAATCTAATGAGTGGAAAGACTTCATTTGGCCCCATCATTGCTGCTGAGTTGATTGATGGGGCTGAGATGCAGCTGTACTGACATACCTATTTCTGTCTTCCTGCTGTGATGAGCTGGGGCGGGGTGTGTAGTATATGAGAAGCCTGTCAGTCAACTTGTAGGACTTTTATGGATGAAAATGTCAAACAGAGGATGTCTGTGTGGTAGTGTGTATTGCAGAGCTGGGGGAGGGAGACAGGGAGACACAGTGAGATGGAAAAAAAGACTAACCTAGTCTGCCTATAGTGTAGACCACCTGCTTTTGTCTTCCTCGGTTTGGATCAGTCAGGGCAGTAATGTTCACCCATTGCTACAGTGCCCGCTGCGAATCTGCCTGGGTGACACCTGGCCTTGTAATTCTGTAATTCTCACCAGCAGCTCCATTTAGCCAGATGTGCAAGCACGTTCCTGATTTCAAGCACAGAAGGAGTCTAACCGATGCGCTTCACACTAAGCATATGTGGAGGGATCTGCAAGATCACAGCTGTCCTGGTCTGGCAGCTAACCTTGTTGTGGTGGTCTCCCTTTTGCAGGCGTTTGTTATCTGTGGGGGTCCTTTCTTCCTTGAAGCATTTTCTGTAGTGGAAGCCTTACCTTCTGCTGATCCAAATGTACAAACCAGGTCTTGTTACAAACCTAATTTAGTCTAGTCTAAATTGAAAGCTGTTGAGATTTTGTTCCTATTATCACTGTTTTATTGCTGTTTTCTAAAAGGCTTGCTGCTTAAGTGGTCTTTTCTTCTGATAGTAATGATGAAAGGCTTCTATACCACAATTGAAGATGACTAGGGAAAGGCATGAACAGGATGTTGAGGAAAAAAGGCTTGAGAAACTAAAATAATAGTCTTAGTTCACCACCACCTCCCCCTTCTTCCGTGTCGTTAACAGGAAAAAAGAGAGCCTGATATTAGCTGCTGCTTCATCTCTTGTAATGATTTATGTAACTGTGTGTCACAATTGAAAAGATCTGGATGAAACAGTTTTGCTTTTACAGAGACCCACTTCTCAGTGGTTTAAATCTTAGAGACAATTTTATGTTGTGAAGCGTCTGGAAGTCTCCTTGGCCCCTTTCCGGGTCAGTGTCCCGTGGAACATCTTTCTTTGAGTGCCCTCAGTGAGCGACCTCTGACTCCATGCCTACAGGACAAACCAAAGCATCTCAGGTTCAAAGCTCCTGCGCTCCTCCTCCTGTAATCCCTGCCTAAGCATTATTTGAACTGGGAAAGAGAATAGGGGAGTAACGACAGTGCCATTTCAATTGCAGAAAATACAGCTTAGTCTAAGAAAAAGTACATCTGATATTATTACTGTGTGTTAACACCACCATCTCCTCCAGAGCCCCACTTGTAATATCCCCAAGATAATCATGGTAAGTACTGTAAGCACAGTCCAGATTGAACAGAAGATAGTAAAGGAAACCAGACTTGCTTCAGTCTTTGTGTCTGTCTGCTCTTCCCTTTACTAAATTAGTTTTGGATCTGACTTTTTTCATTCACAAGTCATCTCTTTGATCTACTGCCTCAAGTATACCCTAAGCCACTGCTGTCTTCCTTCTCCAGTTTCTTAGGCTTATATTATTGCTCCCTGATGGCTCTGATCTCACATTTTGAGCTGCCCCAGGCTTTTCTGATATTCCCAGTGAAACTACAACAATCCTCTATCTTCAATCATTCTTGGGTGTAAATTTGATCTTTATGTTAGTATGCCAGCTGAATTCTCTGGAGCCTTCTATATCCCACAGCTCTGTGTGTGTACCAAAAAAGTGATAGTGTAACAATGGGAGAATACAACTCATATATTTAAAGTGAAGCTTGTTTGCAAATGCAGAGCTCTCACATGTTGCGTATGATGTTGAATAACCCCTCCAGCAGACTTCGTGCTGCTCCCCAGCCTCACAGGACTGACTTCCCTGGTGTCCTGGGAGCTAAAGACAGAGTAATGATGCAGGATGGCAGGTCTAGACCCCTTCACTCTTTGTCTTCCAGTACCTGTAAGAAGGTTTTGGACTGGCAGGAGGTGGGAAATTAACATTAGCAGAAAGCAAAGCCTGCGTTAACCTCCTCTTTGCTGTCTGCCTTTATCAGCCACTGACTGTTTCATGGAGGGGCTGGCCAGACTTCCTCTGCTAGGACTCAGTAAGTACTGTGGTTAACTACTTTTTCAGAGGGCAGACTGTCTGCGTGCCATTCGCCTTGGTCATTGGCATCATGTTCAGCTGGGGTCTGTGGTATAGAATGTCTGTTTCCTTAATGTGTAGCAGGGACCGCTTACAATGGAGTAAGTGTTGCCAATCAGAGGGGTTTATTGCCGACCTATGATAGTGAATTCATATTCTTCACGTTATTTTTATAATGTTGTTATATGTTATTATTATGAATAACAATTTACATTAAAATCTGTGTTACTTCCATAATCAGTGCAGGTTTTTGTGGCTCAGCTGTGGTGGCTGAGAGACCTATGAGTAGCGATACCACTTCAGTCCATACAGGTCAGACTGAACACGGTTATTTTAGACTACGTGCTTTCTCTCTCTCCCACTCTGCAGACAGCTGTGTGAGGTCCCAGGATCACACCGGCTGTGGGACCACAGCAATTCCACCAACATTGCAAAGACCAGGCAGTGGAAAGGGCCAGCAGGAGCAAACAGCAGCTACAGGGAGGGCATGCTTATGCAACTGGTGTGGATTGCTTCTCCCATGCAACTACTGAACCTAGTCTTTCTAATTCTCATATTCCATAGACCCACAGAGACTAATAAGCAGCACAGTTTGAATATCAGTGACAAAGAAAGCACTTCAATACATAGCCAAACATTATTAATGAGCACAAAGCTGTATCCTAACCATATGGAGGGTTTTCATTTTACAGTGGCTTTTCAAGCAAAGGGGGAGTTTCAGAAGAAGAACAAGCCACAACTACTGCATGCAGTGAGGAGCTGACTCAGAACTTTTTTCTTTGGATGGAGTTGGTGTTATGTTTTTCCTGAGCTGGTGGATGATTCCTCTTGGGAAGATGATGTTCTGGCACAGCAGGTGGAATTTATGACAGACTGATTACTGATGCTGCACAGATCTGAATCTTACCATATTTGTGTATCAGGACTTACGGATGTTCCCATTCTAAGTTTTGGTAACTGGATAGTTAACAAATACAAAATGCTCAAAGACTAAAACTCCTGCATACAGGAAGCAGTCAGCTAGAGGGGTCCTGTTGTTTATGGGCACCTACACCTTCAGCTGTTGATTTAATTTATTATTTGGGGAGCACATCTCATTTAATGAGATGATCTCTGTCAGTAGCTCCATAAAGGTATTCAGCCTGATCTAAAATATTGTACACTTCAGTATTATTTTTGCACATATGGAATGTATTTAAAAGCAAAGTTTTTACAAGTAAGTGCACAGACTACTATTCGGTGACATTCAGCAGTGCAATGGGCAAATGCCCAGAGAAGATCTCTGTAAGTCACACCTTTACATGACTAGGATGTATTGAAAGCAGAAATACATACTTCCTGAAAGAAAAAGAACAAAGAATCCTTGATAACTACTTACCAGCTGTAATCACAGCAAATGAATAGTGCCCTTTCCTAGACTATCATTTAACTTAACCCTGAGACGTTCTTACAAGTTCTTGAGGGGAACATGATAGCATGTTCAGTCCAAGAGCAGAACAGTGCAGTCCCTAGGACAGGGAAAATTACACTGAGCTAAAAAGCATGGAAGGATTTAGTGGAAAACCAACAAATACTCTAGCTGCAAGGTGTTTGTGGTTTTGAAAACAAACAGAAAAAACAACCCAAATTAATCCCCACTTCATACTCCAACCCCTGAAATGTAAAATGCAAATTAAAATTCCAGAACTTCAGCACAGCAATTTATAAATAGAAAAGCAGAGAGAGAATGAATTGCCAGGGATCTCAGAGGGTAACATGGAAGATTTAGAGTGCAGGTGAAAATAACCAGGGAGACCTTACTCCAGACATGATCTACAAAAATTCTTGAAAAAATGAAGTTAAAAGAGAGAGGAGAAAGAATAGACCATGCAGTTTTGTCTTCTGAGCCTTGAGGAGCAGGGAATAGATGGACAGAGAAACGGCAAAGATGAGCAGTTACTTTAGATCAAAAGGATGTNTTTTTTTTTTTAGTTTTTAAATTGTTTTTAAGGATGACATGTTACAGCAATGGTCCAGTGCTGCTCCAGTGGAAAATAATTGAAAAGTGATGTTTATTCATCTATTCCCATCCTTTTCCTTGGCTCCCAAGTGCCACACGAGAGGAGTGTGAGAGAGAGATCTGATTTAGAAGGTGGCTTTACTTTTCCTTAGTATCACTTGCATGTCCTACCAGAACAGGAGTACATATATTTATGTATACATTATGTATAAATAAACTTTTCCTCCCTCTCACTGAAGCTTTACCATGCCTTCTCATCCTCATGGGTTTTTAGTCTATCAGTTCCTGGTAGACTCTTTTTCATTTTGCCTTCAGCCTTTACACTAGCCAGTGCCCATTTTCAGAACCAGAACAAAGTCAAAAACTAGAGTCTTGGGAGTCCTGCAGGTTCATTGCTGGGGTTTCTTTGTAGTGCAATTGTCACATTTTTTCTGCAAACACCTAGAACTGCTGGGCTTTTGTTTTCTATGGAGTGGGAAACTCCAGTCAACTTGCTCAGAAATTTTGAAAACACTAAGAAATGACAACCTGTAAAGGAGAAAATTTACAGGGTTATGAATCATTCATATAGAGACAGAGTTTATGAATTTAGCTTGTTGATATTACCCTCTCAGTTAATGAAAAATGTACTCTAACAAAATAGAAAAAGTACATGCTGAGTACAGCTCCCAGTGTACCCAAAGACTGTAACTCCAAGGAGTTAACACACTCAGACAGTTCCATCTCTCTCCAATTTCCTCTCCAAACGCTTTCACCTGACTTTGTCTCCGAAGTCCAAATCCTGCAAAACTAATATTCCAGCTTATTCTTTCGCAACAAGTGGAAACTCTCAGGCGAAATGGCTTAGCCCTGACCTCTTTTGCAACTAAATGCCTTGTGAGGCAGCTCTGACTTCTTTTTTATTATATAGAAAGTGGTTCCATTGCTCCTTCAACTGAATCTAAAATGAGCGTGGCAAATCTAGCATTTTAATGAGAACTGTTACTGTCTTTGGTTCTGAAATTCCACTCCTGGCAGACATTAGGATCTTTCAGGAAACACTATCAAAATGACATACTCTACGTGTCTGAGGGCTTGATCAGCAATTGCTGCATAAAATCTTGTATAGCCTCCAGGACATCGTTGCCTTTCCAGAAAATAAATTAGCAGAGATATACTTGTCCAGCTTGCTTGTGCTTAAAGACCTAAAAATGAGGTTTGGTCTGTAAATGAGGTTCCTTTTGACTGGAAGTGAGAGGTTTTAGCTCTGCATGTCAGCTAGCCATAAGCTATGAAACAAGCAGGTAGGGAACACATGTTTTGGAATATAATTTGTTCCTGATGTCTGCTGGAATAAATAAGTCCCTGTGATCTTTCAAATGTGCTTTCAATTGTAAGGTATTTGCCTCCATATATTGTTAGACAAATTTCAGCTAAATCAGACTTACATCTTTTCCCAGAATTCAGGGATATGATAGCTATTTCTGATACTTCCCAGAAGACTATTTTTTTTCAGCAAACCACTGAGAATATTACATGCCTCATTATATAGGCCTTTTTTACTTTTTTTTTCTTTTTAAATTTACAATATATTGTGTATGGATAATTGCCATTTATTAAGAGATGTAAGAACAGGTGGGTTATTGCTTTCAAATATATACATTATTCCTGGCTTTGGATGGAGTGTTTTCTAGAATGCAGATTAGATGACTCTTCTTCAGGGCAGAAGAGATACTGAATAGCAAGGCAGCAAAAATCGATCCTCAGACCCCTGGGGTTTTTTTGTTTTTATTCCTTCTTCTCCCCCTCCTCCTCCTCCTGCCCCACGGCTGGTAATGCTCAGCCACAGGATATGAGAAATGAAGTCTGAGTATACACTTATGCATATTTATATGCCTGCCCATCGTTTCCTAGACATGCACATGTTGCCTCAAGAACTTCATCCAGAGAATTTTTTATTAGCCAAAGAGCACACATATCTTGGATCTATCCAAATAGCACACATCTCTTGGATCTGTGCTTTGTCTGGTTAAAAAGAAGGAAAAGCCTTATTCAGGATCAGAAGGTCAGAGCCAAGTTCTGAAGCAGTAGTGAAAAAGAATTTCTTAAATCCTTTTCTGTACAGGAGGCCCTAACTCCCTTCCCATTCACACAAATCACTGTGAATTTCAACTAATGAGCCCGATAGACAGAAAAAAAAAAAAGAAAAAAAAAAGGTGTATCAACTAACAAGTAGCAGCAGAAAGATATTTTGAAGCCACAGGCAATGGCTTTGTAGAATGGTTCTTACTTTCACCACAGTTTTTGGTAAACCTGGACTTGGACAGTGTTGTCATTGGAGTCATATCCTTGAACCGAGTTGTTTATACTAGATTACAGTAGGTTTCTTTCACTGTGTGAAATTTTCCTGATAAACTGCTTCAAAACCAGCTCTAGTCCAAATACATTCCTCTTTGGTGGATGGTCTTAGCTAGCTGTAATCACTTTAGTTTTTCGGCTTGGGTGGTTGGGGCTTTCGGGCTGAAGTTGGTGATTTGAGCCCACGTTGGTCCTAGCTGAGGCCAGCAGGTGTGCAATTGGTAGGGAAATATGTCCTCTGGAAGAACAGAGTATTTCCTAACCCTTTAGCCTTTGCTCTGTCTCAGTGATGGTATTGGACCTGTAGAGAAAAAGCCAAACATGCTTTATTGCAGGGTGGAGGAGGAGGGAAACTGCGTGCCCACAGCTGGACTACCCTGCAGAAGTTCCCTGCACAGGGAACACGTTACGCTTAGTTTCGGTACATGTTATGTCTAACTCTCCATGTGAGACTGAGACTTGACCATAGGTTATTTTTTTTTTTTGTTTTGAATTGACTATAGATCTGTGTTAGGTTTGCATCTTCCACTACATGTTATTAGTGTCTGGCATCTCTTAAATTACATAGACTGCCTTGTAAGCATCCAGCCTGCCTCACCTCCTCTTTGCAGCAACCACATCATAATCAAACTGTAAAGATGATAGGAGGTTCTTGTGCAGGAATACCTGTGTTCCCTTAGATGTGCCTTTAGTTTAGCCACTTCATGAAAAAAAACCGTTATAACCCTTAATCTAACTAATTATGATGTTTGACTCATTTCAAGCAAGTAATTCTGGCGGGCTTGTTGGGGATATCTGATACATAACGACTTTTGGCAGGAGAGGAGAAACAAGAGAATCCTTAGAATTTGTCTTTTTTTTTTAATGTTTAGTTGGCTTAATTTCATTATTTACAGTCTGTTAGTCACTGCAATATAACAGAGTAGTATGGATTCCTGAATTGCTAGCCCTGTGAAAGTGTAGCTCATTTATTTTAATGACTACATCATCTAGCCAATTAACGGGATGGTCGGGCTCTTGTAATGAAGTGCATTAGCTCAAGCATCAGCAAGCAAGGACTGTTTCCTAAACACAAGTCTTTATCTAAAAAGTATTTGTGTTGTAAAGCTCCTGTCGAGTAGTTGGGTGCCAATTGTTGCTACAGTCATTGGTGACAGCTTTTCCTTCAGTAAAATGGGATTTATGCAAATATCATTTCAGTCTATGTTTCTTAAAAAAAAAACAAAACAAAACAAAACAAAAAAAACCAAACCCCAAACCAAAAAGACAACTAAGCCCTGCAGTTTGTGTAAACAGCAATGCAAACACCAGACGTTGAGGTACAGGTGATACCCCAACACCCTGATTTGGTTACTGTTGGGTCTGGAGGGCCTGTTTTCTCATCACCAGTTTTGCACATCTACATGACATTTTTCTGCCATAATGTGGATACAAAAGTGCAGTGAATCAGGCCCAGAAGGTGTGAGTTCAGCTGAGACAAGATAAACTCAACTGAAACCTTCACTCAAGGGAACCAGTTGGTGTGAGAGTAGGACTTGCCTAGCACCTGGAAATGGAATTACTGATGCACGTCTGTGGGTGACTGCCCTGTGGTGAACCTGCCCCATGGCTGAACTTGAGAGAGTGAGCCACTATGGATTCAGAGCAGGGTTATGCTTGCTGGAGCACCTCCCTGTGCTGGACAACTTCTGGATGCATGGGATTAACTTAGTTTGAATGTTCCGCAAGTTGAAGTGCTTCCCACCCCATTTGATGTGCTCTGATCATAGAGTCACAGAATCATTAAGGTTGGAAATGACCTCTGAGATCATTACATGCACACCCTGTGCCAAGGAACGGGGCTGGGGGCATGGCATCACTGAGTCAGCTAGCAAGCAGGATGAAAAATTACCAACAGAGCAAACCATGCAGCCGTTGCAGAGCCGTGGGCTAGCTGCAGTACAGGTGGTTGTCAGGGGAATTTAAGCCTTGAGGCTTAAATAGGAGAAGTTGCACAAAGCACCTGAGTTGGTACAGAGCTTCTTAAACTAAAATGTTTAAAAGGAGGGAAACCCAAAAAGGTATGTTTTCTAAGAGTGTGACAGTGAACTTTTGATTGGTAAACTAATCCAGGATGCAGCAAGCTATCTTCAAAAACTGAGGTGAAAGAGCAGATTGCAGGAGAGGAGCCGTGTGCAGGACACCAGAAGCCAGAGGAGGATCCCGGACTCTGACCCACAGAGTGCTGGAAGCTGCAGAGCAGGTGTGAGTACAACTGTAGTTTCCTCCCAGTAAAAAACAGGGAATTTAAAGACGTTCTGTGACTCTCATGCCCATCAGTCAGCAGGAAGCTCCTACAGCCCATGGAGATGCTGCTGAGCAAGCAGGGCTGCCCAGCAGGCGCTGTTCCCACTAGGAGTTTTTTTTCTGAGAGACAAGGTACCACAGCAAAGGAAACCTCTTAACAGGGTTATTGTTTAGTTATTCTAAGAGGCAGCGAGCACAAGTAACTGCCTCTCCATAAGTTTGGGGTTTTTTCTGCACATCTCTTGTGTAAAATTTGCCAATGATTGCTGTGTTATATTATTATTTTAGGCTGGAGACCTTCCAGGCAAAACCTTCTAGTTTAGGGTCAAATGTAGGTACTATAGAGTAAAAAAAGCAGCCATAATATACCTTGCAATTCACACAGTGTTTCTGGAAAACACTGAAGAACTACCTCTGTTTCTTCAGGCTCTGCCTCCAAGATTTAAAATGTGTAGCACGTAGTCATGCCTTTGCTTTTCTTGACTCCTGTGGACTCTGGGGTATTTCATATGAATGCAGCTGGGCTCAGAAAGCTAGCAAAAAATCTTATCCTGCATAATACAAGCTAGTTTAAGAAGAATATATGTGTATGCACGTATGAGAGGTGTAGTACAGCCCTGCTTCCTGATTCTTGCTCTGTAGTCCGGACATCAGAACTAGCAAGTTTGCTTTATCCATCCCGAGAGAGCCCTTGTGCAGCATTTGAGGTATTATGTGCTGAAAGACCTCATTACTGATGCAAACACTTCAGCTGTCATTGACTCGTAAAAAAGCTCAGAAATAGGAAGGTCTGAGGGAAATTGATTTTCTTTCATTCCTTTGTGAAGTGGCATGTGGAATACTGATCACTTTGGTAAGAATTATTTAAATCTCTTTCAGGCATCTACTGGAAGGCAAACAGGTTTTTATCTGAGATTTTTTTTTGTTGTTGTTGAACCATAATGCTCATCATTAGTATATTAAGATGTTCGAGATGTTCACTGACTCAAAGGCAGCTGAACTATGGTTTCTCCTTGGAAGGAGAGGTTGCTTATGTTTAAGCTGCTGTAGAATTACTATTTCATGTCACGTTATGCCATATACAACTATTTTAATGGCTTTGCAGGGAATAAGTAGAAACACATTGTGGAAGTAGGAATATTACTCTAGATACAGTATGCCGTATCTTTGGAGAAGGATCAAGGTGGCTCAAGGCTCTGTTAAGATCAGTTTTATTAAACCTCTTCACTACTAAAACTTATCTTGTCAACCTGGAATATATTTTGCAATTAAAATTAGTGATGAGAGAAAGAGTAATGGAAAATTCCTGTGGAAAAAATCTGATTAAATATATGTTTATATTATATTTTTACAAGAAAGTTACAGTCCTGTGTTGGAGGTGAATCTTTGCAGCATTTTTTTTTTTTTCTCCTCAGGCCTCACAGGCAGTGAGGGTAAATTTGTGAGTGCATGAAGGGCTGGGTGCTCTCTGGATAGAAGGTGGGTTGGAACTGTAAAGCACTTTATTTTCGTGGTATCCACAGGGAGTTATTACTTTGGTCCAAAGCATTATTAGTGAGCATTTGGAAATTACACTGAATGATTCACTGGGAACCAAACAGCAGTAAATAATGCCTGTTTAGACCTGCTGGCCTGTGAGGAACATTTTAGCCAGGAGGCAGGTTGAGATTTGCCTAAACTAACATATATTTCAAGAAAATTTTAGCAAGGTCAACCAGTGTAATCATAAATCAATAGACTGCAATATTCACCTTCCCTACTCCTGATCACTCTGGCATTTACATTACCTTGGTCTGCTAGCTTCATTACAAGTCCTATCTTTGGGACATTAATCTATTCTGCTATGGGCTGAAGCAATAGGAAGTGTTTAAAGAGCTTCCACTCTTCGTGTGTTATAAAACTGTCGTGGAGAGGAAAGTGCCTGGAAATTGCAGAGTAAGAGTCTGCAGGGGTGAAGGAGGAGAAGTGTCCGAACTGAAGAATACTAGTCCTAGTGATGGGCTCAACTGCATCCAGTCTGGAGCTGTGATGCAGGTTCCTATACCCCGTGTGTGAGGGAACGTTGCCTCTCCCAGCAAAATCTTCGGGAAGTTTGGCTTCAGGTCTCATCTATATTCAGCACATTGAACTCTCAGCTCAGCAGTGCTATTAACCTTGTTCATTATCTCTATCTGAGTTAATGATGGGTATCTGAGCTGCATAGCGATCTTCTCTGCTTTGCCATATTCATCATAACTTTAGCTAGGTTGTTATTAAGTAATAGAGGTGAAACACAGGATAATTCCCTTCAAAATAAATTCCTGTACCAGTGTCAAAATATGATCCTACAGTAGTTGCAGTGAATCTCATCCATGGGAACCTGCTGCTGCCATGGGTCTCATCCCCTGTCTGCGACCTACTTGGGGGACCTAAGATTTGAGGGGGGAGGGGGGT
>VWZZ01007194.1:27034-64469 GCA_013399095.1 Psophia crepitans | reverse complement strand
ACATCTCCCACCAGTCCTTCTCAAACATATTTAGATCATCATAGATTAGGAATTAATTGTCATCAGGAAACAGGTGATATACTGTTAAAACACATTAAGGAAATATTCTCTACCTCTCCTGATAGTTACACTATATTTTAACATATTCTTAGCAGAAAAGGACTTCCGAGACTCAAGTCTTGTAACTCCATCAAAAAATTAATGTCAGCCTTGTAGATCTATTTCTAATTTGCAAACAATCAACTTCTATGGGAGTAGTTTTTGGGTTTTGATTGTGTTTTTTGTTTGTTTGTTTGTTTGTTTGTTTGTTTGTTTTGGGGTTGTTTTTTCTTTTTAATGAATCCCTTTTTTAGCCAATACTTAATATGGGATTTTTAAGATGGGATTTGAAGAGTACAGTGAATTGAATTCCCTGAATAAGCTTGATTTCAGCCACTTTTAACTTTCCTAGTTTCCACCATTTGTTTGGTAACTTTCTGGATTTGATTTATAAATATAGAGATATACTATATTGAATGCATTTAGAAAGAAACATAACCGGTTTCTAACCATTGCAGGTCTGTAAGAATGCACTCAAACTGCTTATTCTTGAAGTGCAAAAAGACATGAATAAATGCAGTAAGGTCTTAATCTGAAAAGGTGTAGAGCCGTGTAAATAAAGCTATCGCCATGTTCTACACAGCCATCTGCAACTGTAAACCTGTAAAAACTTTAAAACCTGAAAGCTCTACTAAAAGAAATACCAGATACCCTATTATAACTTATGGGAAATTCTGTTTTTGTCCAGTTCACCAAAAGTGTCTTTTCTTTCTAATGCCAAAGTCTCAGCACTGATAATCTTTCCCTGAATACTATTATGTCAAAAAGGGAATCACTCATGCTTACCTGTCTGGTTGGAAAAAGTGGATATTAGCTATCTGTCTCTGGATAAATAATACTAAGGAAATTATTGCCTGGGGGTAAGGAAACAAAAGAACTATTATAATAAACCTGATAGTAGTTCATGTGATACAAAGTACAGCTGATATTCTACCAAAGTAAAGTGTGAAACTACAACATGTTAATAGGATGACATACTTTCAGGCTGGTCCCTTTCATTTGCTGATCAATATCAAAAACGTTTAGAAATAGGAAAGTTCATATCCATTTGGGACATGATGCTTAAAAATACTTGACATAAACTTGAAATTTATGTTGTTATAAAAATACAAAAATACCACATAATTTCAAAGGAATATGTAGTTTGTAAATTATGTTGGTAGGCAATGTAATCAACAAAACTCATAGGATATAAGTTATGACATTACTGATCATCCATAGAGCCTCATCTGATTTATTTGCATGCTAGTTATCTTGTCAGCAGGCTTTACAGATCCACGACAGCAATTACTTAATTTATTAAGGAATAAAGCTAAAAGTATACTTTTTTTCCTTCTGTTGAAATACAAGTTAGTTAGCTTTTAGTCTTAAATGTGTTTGAAGTGTATTAAGTTACCTATTGCATATTAATTAATGTTTATTAACTGAGTGGGTTGTTTTCTTCAGATCTCTTCACCTTTTCCTTTTTAATTTTGAAATGAGACTTGCTGAGGTTAACAGTAGATTTGTGTGCCTTTTTGGAAACAATTAACATATTTTCTACAGTGCAGTGTAATTTTAAAACAGATATATATCACAGTTACATTTGAAGCAAGTACATTTTCCATTCCTAAATACTCTGACATTGAGATAAGGTTGCTCTGTTCGCTATAGCTACAGGGAGTACAAAAGACATTTGAAAGACTTACTGTGAAAGCGAAATAACTTATGCTGCGTGTTAGTCATTAGGTTGACAATACTAGCTGAGTAGAGAAAGAAACTATTCAAGAGAAAATTATACACTGGAGAAAAAAAATCACTTTCCTGAAGGTTTAGTAGGGACCAGATATTATGATAGCGGAGCTTCACATGACGGAGGGTCAAGATATAGAGAAGAAATTGTTCGTGCTGTGACAAGAAAGCAAATGAAGCCCCAGAATTAAGTTCTTAGATTCCTGACAGTGAGTTTTCAATGTCCACCCGATTTTCCAAATTTCTGGGAACCCATGCTCTTCCGGTATGGCAATTTATCAGGTAACATATCTGATTTTATCATGTACCTGTTGCAGAGAAGAGGCTTCTAGTGTTGGCCCAGTTTTATCAATGGTATAAACCACAGTCTGTCCTAATGCAGATCCTTGTAATTGGCAATATGGACCCATACCATTTTTCACATCAGGACCGCATACAACTCCAAGCCTAATTTTGTGTCAAATTAACTCGAGTTTCATTTCTATTTTGCTTTTTCTTCAGTAAATTTGTGCCTCAGGGGATGCCTGCTAGACATGTGATAAATTGTATATGATGCGTGCATGTGAGCATGTACACACACATACTATATATGTAATACACTTATACTGTGAAAGGCCTAGGGAAAAAATGCCATGCTTAAGATGCTGGAATAAATTTCAGGAAAATAGTTTTCAGTTTGGTTATTACTTGTATCAAAACATTGCTGCATGACAAGTTGTTTGGTCTGAGATACTCAGTCTAGCTGGACAATTTCTGAACCCTCCTGCATGATGACAAGATTTTGTTGCTGGAATATCTTGGATTGGTTTTGAATCGCAACCTCAATATCCCTCCATTTCCCAGTGGTCTCTGCCACATTTATCCTTCATTTTCTCAAGGTGGTTACTGCCCAAAACCACACCACATCTGAGTGCTAAAGTTGCGTAAACGACCGTGTGTAGCATGCACCTTAAAGAACACTTATTAATAAGCACATAGGGACACCTTCCCTGCAGCATTCTGAATAGAATCAAATAATTTTGGTCTTGTTTATGTTCTTGTGGTGGTTATTATACTACATGTCTGTAATGTTGTGTCATTTTAAATTGTCAAAGGTTTTGGAAATAATCAATTAACTTTCAGTTATCTGTCTGAAAGTTTACTAAAAAAACAACCCGAAAAATCCCCTTTTTTCATTTCTTCATCTCCTTGTGAGGGTCTGAAAAAATGGCATTTCCAGCAGTGCTCTTCTGGTTGCCATAAAAACCTTGTTTGATTTATGATAAATGTTAATTGCCTTCATATAGCTTCCAGCCTGTCCAAGTAAGTGCTCTAGGACAATAAATGCCACACTCGTTCAAGCACACTGTGTTCAGAATATTATCTATTAAAGCCACTGTGGATTAAATGAAGCAGATAATATGTGATGAAATGTTTATTCTCGTCTTTTGGCTCACAAGACAAGTATGCATTACGACATCCCTAGATGTCTTGCCTGAAGGAAGACAGTTCCTTTGCAATTGTGTGGCTTTAAACGTACTGCTTTGTTTCTTTACACTGCATGTACATTACTTTTTTGCTGGTGGAGCAGGAAGACAAACACTTAGCTGGAGAAGAAATACGTTTTCTCAGGGCAAAATACTATTGCAACCTGAGGTGAAGCAAACTGGGAAAGCATTACATTCAAATGAAGAACGCACTTTTAAAATCAACAGCAGTGTCTCTAAACCAGAGAAATTGTATTATCAGTGTATTTTCTCACCCCATACAGAGGAATGAGAATCGTGAGAATCCTTTACTTCATTTGACTAAATACACCTAATATTCTCTTAGAATTGTGAAAACTCATAATATGTTCCTTTCAGGTCTTTTTTTTTGAGACATTTTGCCTCAAGAGTCTTGGCTTCAAGTAAATCCATCACAGAAAAGTATCAGCAGTGACACCTCCACTGCACTACATGATGAAAGATTACAGGCTGTGATCATTGCAGCTTCCCCACATTGTCATTACCAACCACTCGCAACCTCAGGCAAACTCAGAGACACGGTTTAACCTCATGATTCCTATAAGGTTTTCATGGAATATTTTAGTTATTTTTATCCTAAGGAAGGCATGGAATTTCTGTATCTGCATCTGTACCTTTATCTGCATCTCTGTCTATATCTCTGTGTCTCTCTCTCCCCCCATCTAATCTCATCTCTATTTATACCTATCTATAGCTGTATCTAATCTATATCTAACTATATATCTAATCTACATCGTCTCAATCTCTAGCTCACCCGTATATGCATGTATACATATACATATAACATCTCTCTCATCTATATGGTCTTGTACATGTATCTATAGCATCTGTGTCTATATCTACACATCTTTTTACATCATTATATTTGCTTTCTCATTCTTCCACCATATTCATACATTAAGTAAACTGGTGTTAGTGATATGCAGAGAAATTGGCAGTCAAAAAAAGACAAGTCAGTTTTACAAGTATCTTTATGTGAGGTTATAATACAAAATTTAATATTTATTTCTAGACAAGAGATTAATATTGGCCCTCTTTTTAGTCTCTCATTTCTTCAAAACAGATGTTTTTAAAGAAAATCTTGGTATTTCAGTTGCTGAATGTCATGTGGCTGCGGGTTCACCACTGCTGTTAACAAATGAGAAATGCTGAAAACTGAGGTCTATATTTAAAAATATTGAACATAGATGGGTGCAACAAAATGCACATGTAGAGCAAAGGTAAATAAACTGGACTGATGCATATGTATACACAGAAGTCCTGGGCTTGGTGGGAGCAGTTCAGTTGAAATGTACCTTGATATTTGCATGCAGAATAAATGCTTCCTATTTTTTGTATTTATGTTTTAATATATTTACCAGTCTCCTCCTCTGGTTGGGAGTAACCCTCCCAAAAATAAAACCAATCCTTAAAGACTGTGGTCTGTTTCACAATGTTATTGCCATGAAAGACATAATTAAGATTTTTTTTCCTAATAGCTTCTAAACCTTGTTGACATGATTAATGATCCTCTTTTTTTATTTTTTTTTTATTAAAGGAGAATTAACTGCCACGATGAAGAATTTGTCATTTGAAATTTTGCTTATATATGTTTATGTCTGTGTTCACATTTTTTAAAACATAGTTGTGATACCTTTGCCCACTGTATCCATCTTTTCTCAACGTTCCCTTTACCTTCATAGACTGGCTTGTTTGTAGTAGTGTTTTTAGTTCCTATAATAAACTAATTAGTGATACAAACCTGTCCATAAGCTTTTCTTTTAGTGCATGTTATTCTTTCTATATGCAAAAGGGTCCACAAATTTTTACAAAAAAAGGCTCCCTTTTTATTTTTTTTTCCAGAAAGTGTTTTACTCTAAATTAACTTTCCCACTATGTGAATTTATCACTGCAGTAAAACTGTGCTTAGAAATGCAAAATATTATGGGAGAGGTTATAATGATAGATCTCAGTCTATGGCAGAGTAATTGCAGAATATGCCTGAGCACCTTGTCTGTATATTTAGAAACATTTTTCTGGCAAGCAAAGAGAAATCTATTGTACACCTTCTCTTTTGAAAGGTCAGACAGAATGTAATTTGACTTTATCTTTCACAGGAAAGTAAAGATGTTATGTTTTTTTAAACAGACATGTAACAGCTCTTGAGTTCGGATTTTTCTCTACCACACTGTGCCTACTAATATCATAATTGTTTCCTTCTGTGCAAAACCATGCATTTTGTTGTAAGGTTCAGGAGTTTTTCACTTTTTCAGTGAAAAGATTGTTTGGTAAAAGAATAAAGTTATCATTTTCACATAAAGAGGATATATCATTGTCCTGGTTTTGGCAGGGAGAGAGTTACTTTTCTTTCAGACTGCTGGTGTAGTGCTGTGTTTTGGATTCAGCTGTCAGAATGAAAATTAACTCTACCCCTGCCAAAGCCAGAACAATCATATAGCTCAAAATGCAGTTCTTTGTGTGGTACACTGCCCTCCCAATAGGCATTAATGACAGAGAAGAACCCCTGGCAGGATGTGACTGACATGCTCTGGCAATTTTCCTCTAAGATTTGCGGTGTAAGATTGTCCAGTGTTGATATCCTGGTGTTCAAGGTTTTTGTCAATCAAGATTTCTATATGAAATCGCTTCAATTTTCAGATGTAGTCAATGGTTTTGGAGAGCATGCTGCTGCTTTTGAGCTTTGGGTCCTATTCCTCCCATGCTTTATTACACAGCATACATATTTCCCTATACATCAAACTTTATGTGTCTTGCAAATACAAGGTGCTATTGCTAAACAATACTAGTATTGTGTATGGCCAAAAGTCCTTTCACAGTGCTGTCCCAAAACTTGGCAGTCATTTACCCGGTGTGCAATACACCAATACACACACAGAGGAGAGGGGTTTTATTACAAGTAGTTGTGTAGATATTGGTGTCTGTCCCAAGACGACACACTCCGAAGCTCCAAATCAGTGCTTATTAATACAGCAAACATTAACATGTTCATCTTTCTAATCCATATGCATTGTTATTCTAGTAAAGGATCGGTTCAGATTTCCTGGCCCAGCATGCAAACCTTAACGCATGCTCAGTTCTTTTCTACTCCTTTCTCTTTGGAGTAGGTGGGATAATGGGGGCAGGTGGTCCCTGGATCGGTGGTCGCAGTTCCCCTGACAGAATTACCTTTCCATTAGTTTTCTGATACTTTTGGCAAGTCCAAAGGGCTCTTCAAGGCTTCTTGTTACACTTCTACTTCTTGACAGTCACAGTCTACTTATCAGACAAAAGTATCTTTCTAGTCTGGCCTCAGATCAGCAGGGGTAGGGCTACACAATGGACTTTCGCAGCAGCGTGACAACTTGATTCATAGCACATTTTACATTTGGTTTTACTATAACAACAGGGGGGTTTTTTTGTATATTTTTGCAATTTTTGCATAATAAAGTGTAATTGATTCATGGGTTTGGTTTTCTGTCTTCTAATCAGGTTATATCAAAAACTTACCTACTTGAAGACAGCCTCACTTTTGGTGTCTGAATGCCTCCTGACAGGTAGACTAACAGGTAGAACAGTTTCTTCCATTCTTAATATTATCTCAAAAGATAATGCATGAAATCAATATGCATAAAATCTCTTTTCATGAACTTACTCTTTAGTAAGGTTTTTGGTTAACCTTATTGAATTCTTAATAACAGGAGAAAATGGGAGTATAAGATGTTTTACAATACTTCATTTTGAAGTTTTTGAGACCTTAATATTCTGGGTATTTTTTTTGTAACACAAGGGAACAAGACCAAGGTATGTTTTTAATTTCTAATAGAAAAATAAGAGAGAAAAATGCACTCTGTTTGCATTGATAGGTTTGTCATTACTACACTGATCTGGATTTGAATTTTTAGCTCAATCCGAGCAGCACAACCGTTCCTATGTCTCAGTCACCAGAACACAGGCTCTTCTAGTCTCCTTACTAGCCGGAAAGTCTTTTCATACTGAGTTTAACAAAACTGGCATGCAGTCTTGGCGAAAAAGACCTAATGTGATAGGGAGAAAAATATTTCTTGTGAAAAGTCCCCAGCAGGTGCAGCAGTACTGCTTTTTAGAGCAAACAATCCTGATTACTTTGTGTACTTGGGTTTAAGAGGCTGATTTTAAGGCTTTTAAATGTTAATGACTACAGAGAAACACAATCAGTCTAGAATTTAGGGAGCTCTTGGAGGAATTTGTATATGTGGATGGAAAGCATTTAGGAATCAAAGGCACCAATTTTGTCACAGGTTTTATAGTGAGTTTTAGACTTAGTTTCTCTCTGAGTCTCAATTCAGTATCTGTCTTCACCATGGGCTGCAGGGGAATCTCTACTCCAGCACCTGGAGCATACCCTCCACCTCCTTCTGCACTGACCTCAGTGTCTGCGGAGTTTCTCAGATCTTCTCACTCTGGCTGCCAAAGCTGCCCCTCTTTTCTTTTGGTTGTGGGGTTTTGTTTTTTGTGGGGTTTGTTTGTTTGTTTGTTTGTTTGTTTGTTTGGGGTTTTTTGGTTGTTTTTTTCTTCTTAACTCTGTTATCGCAGAGGCACTTCCACTGTTTCTGGTGGACTTGGCCTTGGCCAGCGGTGGGTCCATCTTGGAGCCGGCTGACATTCGCTCTGTCAGACACAGGGGAAGCTTCCAGCAACTCCGTGCAGAAGGCACCCCTGTAGTCCCCCCTGCCCCACTGCCAAAAGCTTGCCACACAAACCCAATACAGAAGAAAGTGACAGATCTGTAGTGCAAAGCATTACTAAGTAGAACAAAGAAACAGCAGAAATTTCTTATCTGCCATGAGCTCTAGAATATAGAGTGACTTTGCGAAATAACATCTCCCTTGAACTCAGAGCCAAATTTACCTACGCTAATTTATTTCACTTCCTGTGTGCGCACATAATTCCCAGATGGCTGTTGTGACCAGAAATCAGAGAGAGAAGATTCTTATGTATGCATGCATTGAAATTAGATAGTTTTTCTTCTCTAGAGAGCTGTCTATTAATCTCCAGTCTAAGTTGACTGGTACTGAGCATGTGGGGCAAACTAATCCAGTAATTTCTGTTCACTAGTGAGTTGAAGTATGGTTTTAAGAAGTGAAGTATCTATGCTTAGCTATGCATAAACAATAATCTCAAGGAGACCTACTGATATCAGGAACTGAGCAGTTTTGCAGGATCAGGATTTTGGTGAATTAGCTTTTCATAATAGTTAGTATCATTCTTACTCTACACTATGAAATTATTGGGAATTAATCCTTTCTTTCAATCCTATGACTCAGAAATTTTCTCCTTTCAACTTACTTTGTACATTAGCATGGCATTACAAAGGACAATAGATCACAACATAATCAGGAAGCATTTGTGTATCTACTACATAGGCACTGTAAGTGTAAGTCCATTTATGTTGCTAGTTACTTCGCTTGGAATGTAATTATTTTCTTACACTCACATACCTACATCGTATTTGTATGTGACTGTAGAGCTTAGCATACGCATTGGGCACATATTTACATTTGAAAGATACAATCTGGGAGATTGCTTCAAGATATGAAATCCAAATATTTAAATTCTGTGTGTGTATCTCAAGGATTCTGTTGATTTCTCTAAGTTATCTAAAGCAATTCAGAGAACAATGCTATGAAACGTAATTATTAAAATCAGATTGTAAACAAGAAATCTTCATTTTTAGCAATCGACATTTTCTGTAAACTACATCCTTTCAAAAAGTTTTCATTATTACTGTTAGCTCGACACTACTGTAGCCATAGTTTATGTATTTATACAAATCTGAATGATTAATCAGACTATATTATTTTATCTTGTGGCAATTGATACCAGCCACTGGCTGTCAATTTCCTATACCTCACTATGCTGCAGTAACCTTTTAAAAACAATCAGATACTACTGCCTGTAAAACAATCAGGTACTACTGCCTGTAAAACAAGCTGTCTATAAAAGGATAGCAAGCCTGTTTTAGTTTGCATTGCAAGGTTTTTTTGTATGAAAAAAACTGAGCAAAGCCCACTTTCATGAAGAATTCTTACAGCGGTTTTGCATAAAATTTAAGTCTGAAATACTGACAAATAAAAACAAGGAGCCTCACTGAAGTCTGATATCATAAGGTATGGCTTGTACAAAATTTGACCTAACTAACAACGGAACTTTTATTGTGATTGCTAGTCAGAAATATTTTCATTTAAATGACTTATCTCTGGAAATTAACATATTCTGTTCCTTGATAAATATTTTCTGCTTTTCATGTTAAGAATAAATGCTGGTAATTGTATGTTTTTTGAAATTGGAATTATCTAATGTTTATTAGAAAACAAATTCTTGAAAATTATTATTTTTGCCACCTTTCAAGGAACATGTGGGGTTTTGAACAGCTTACCAAGTGCTAGTTAGAACTCTATAGTAATGCTTGTAATAAGCAAGTACTGTCCTAACATATATTTCATTTTCAAGTGGCTAGAAAATTTGATGGCAATGTCCAAGTACTGTATGCATGTTGCATATACATAAAATGGCACAGGAATAAGAATCCACAGAAGAAAAAATACTTACAGTTGTACGCAGGACAACAGGCTTCCTGAACTGAATAAAACTGTCACATATGGGATGTTCACAGCTGAAATTACTTTTCATGCAACCAAACCTTCATAGGTTTTATAGAATCGTAGAATCATAAAATGGTTTGACTGGAAGAGACTGTAAAGACCATCTAATTCCAACCCCCCTGCCACAGGCAGGGACACCCTCCACTAGACCAGGTTACCCAAAGCCCCACCCAGTCTGGCCTTGAACACTGCCTGGGAAGGGGCCTCCACAGCTTCTCTGGGCAACCTGTTCCAGTACCCTCAACACGCTCACAGGGAAGAGTTTCTTCTTAACTTTTAATCTAAATCTCCCCTCTTTCAGTTTAAACCCATTACCCCTTGTCCTGTCACTACCCTCTCTGATAAACAGCCACTCTCCAGATTTCTTGTAGGCCCCTTTAGGTACTGGAAGACCGTAATTAGGTCTCCCTGGAGCCTTCTCTTCTCCAGCCTGAACAAGCCCAGCTCCCTCAGCTTGTCCTCACAGCAGAGGTGCTCCAGCCCTCTGATGCACTTTGTGGCCGCCCTCCTCTGGACTCGTTCCATCAGCTCCATGTTTTTCCTGTACTGCAGAACCCAGAGCTGGACGCAGTACTGCAGGTGGGGTCTCTCAAGACCAGAGAGGCAGAACNCCGCCTGCTCTCAATCCGTTCTCCACTCAGCCTGTAGTTGTACTTGGGATTATGCCGAACCATGTGCAGGATCTTGCACCTGACACTGTTGAACTTCATGCAGTTCACACAGGCCCAGCTCTCAAGCCTGTGAAGGTCCCTCTGGATGGCATCCCTTCCCTCCAGCATGTCAGCTGCACCACACAGCTTAGTGTCGTCAGCAAACTTGCTGAGGGTGCACTCGATCCCACTGTCCATGTCACCAACAAAGATGTTAAACAGCGTTGGTCCCAGTACCGACCCCTGAGGAACATCACTTGTCACCGATCTCCACTTGGACATTGAGCTGTTGACTGCAACTCTTTGAGTGCAAAAAATGAGAAAAAACTTCTTTACTGTGAGAATGATGGAGCACTGGAACAGGCTGCCCAGAGAGATTGTGGAGTCTCTTTCTCTGGAGATGCTCAAGACCCTTCTAGATGTAATCCCATGCAATGTGCTCTAGGTGATCCTGCTCTAGCAGGGGGTTGGACTAGACAATCTTCAGAGGTCCCTTCCAACCCCTACACATCTGTGAATCTGTGAATCGGTGAATCTGTGAATCAGTAAGTGTGAGCTTCCAGCCAATTCCTTATCCACCAAGTGATCCATCTGTCAAATCCATGTCTCTTGAATTTAGAGATAGCAGTCTCTAAATATATATACACAATTGCTCCCAGTGTCTTTCTTGTTTTACTGCCAGACATTTTTTACTAGGAAATTATGGTTTAGCCCCAGCCGGTACCTGAGCACCACATGGCCACTCCCTCACCCCTCTCCCTCGGTGAGATTGGAAGGACAATCAAACAAAAAGGTAAAACTTGTGGGTTGGGCTAAGGACAGTTTACTGGGACAGCAAAGGAAGAGGAGAATAACAACAACAGTACTTAGAACATATGAAGTGGTTGATACACAATGCAATTTGTTCACTGCCCCAAAACCTAATGCCCAGACGTTATAAAGAATGACGTCATATGGTATGGAGTACCCCTTTGGCTAGTATGGGTCGGCTGTCCTGGCTGTGTCCCTGTTGCAAACGAGATTTTGTTACAGGCCTTTGATTTAGTAGCAATTTAAGATAATATTTTTGAGATACAATCAGTAACAGCACTTAATTATTATCCAATTTAACAGAGCTATTCAACAGAATTTGTTACATGCAAAATAATGACTTAGTTAAGGATTTTGAGATTCACCCAAAACTTATAGCAGGTTTGCACACAGAGGTGGGGGTTAAATGAAATCATAGGTATACACAGGCAGACAAACATTCCTGGATCAAATTTCACAGAGAGAGAGATAGTTCTGAACCATTTGCACTCATACACATAGAGGTTAACCTATGATTAAAATTTCCTTTTTTGTGAGTTTCATAAATTACTCACTTTTATGTCAGCATTCATCAATGAACAGTCGGTGAACCTCACAAAAAAACCCCTTTCAGTCCTTGCAAAATTGTTTTGCTTGTGATGGTAATTGGTGAGTGACCTCCCTCTGTCCTTACCTTGACAATAATCTTTTCATTGTATTTTCTCTCCTCAGCCTAGTTGAGGAGGGGGAGTGATAGCGTTGCTTTGGTGGGCACCAGGCATCCAGGTGGTCTTAGAGAAGTTGTGGAGTCTCTATCCTTGGAGATATTCTAAAGCCACCTGGACACAGTCCTGACCCACCAGTTCCAGTTGCCCATGCATGAGCAGGGGGGTTGGAACAACCAACCTCCAGAAGCCCCTTCCAACCTCAACTGTTCTGTGATTCTCTGGTTCTATGATTCTGTGACTTCATGTAACGGTTCTCTCAGCCTGCAGCAGCTGAGATTTTTTTCTGCTTCCACCCTATTCTTTATCAATTTATCTCTTTCTGTGCTGACATGAGTGTTTCTTTTTACACAGCTCTTCTCCCTTCTGTACTTTACTCTGCTCCCTTGTCACTCTTCACTTTTTGTTTATAGAAAAGTGACACCATTAAGACAGCCCTGTTTCTCTCGTCTTGGTAAGCATGGATCTCTTTCCTATTTTTCTTTCAAATTAAGTTTTGTGTGATTTTTAATTAGCTTTTTTTCCTGGCACGTGTTCACATTCCAGATCAGCTTTTCAAAAAATGTGTCTTTAGAACTCTGAAGAGTATTCAACATGAGATCTTAGCAAGATTTTGGACAGTAGCATTCAATAATACTCTCTTTCTATGAGAATTAACTAATAAATTCTATATTTGCTTATTTTTTTAGGTATATCATGTTGTTGAGTTGTTCATCTTGTGATGAGGTAAGACACCGAAGGCCTTTTCAACTATTCATGTTTGTTAAATTCACAGTTTATTATAGTTTTCTTACAAATTCCTGAGAGTGTGTTCTGTATTTTGTAGAACATACTTCTTTCTTTCTTATTCCCAGACCCATCCACAAGGCAATTCAGTTATTTCTGTGTCTGTATTTCAGGACCACCCTGATCCTTTTCTGTATTGAGGATACTTTGTGTCATCAGAAAATTTAATCAGCATATATCTCTTTTACAGAGAGATTACTAATGAAATTAAGCAAGGCTGTTTCCAAAGCAGACCCTGAGCAGCTTTGCTAGTGACTCTGCTCCACTCTTCTCACTGCACTTTTCAGTATTAATTCTGTACTCTCTCCTTTTATGTAGACCCCTAGGCACTCTGCAGTTCCTTAACTAATGTTTTCTAATGTTTTCTTCAATATGTTTCACTGAAGATACTGAAAATGCAGCTTTGGTTAGATTTCTTAAGCATGTGCAGGTACTAGATATCAAAGACTTAAAGAAAATAAATATAGCTGGGTTTGTGACAACATGTCTAAGTAGACAGGATAAATACATATATCTTAGCCACTTGTTGGAACAAATAGGTACTTAGTCACCGAATTTGTCAAAGAATAGCTCCAATCCCACCTGCAAAGTTATTAGATTGAGAATAAATTTCACAGTGGAGATAGTGCTCTCTCACACAATGACTCAGTGGGAATAAGAAACAAGGGAAAATCAGGCCTTACTAATTGAGCAAGAGAGAATTTTCAGAGTTTTACAAGCAGAACAAGTGGTAATGTAAATGCTGATAATTGGGAGCTAATTATTCCCAGTAGTACTTTATGTACTCTCGGAGTTGCATGCATGGAAAGAGACTGGAAACAAAAGATACGGTTACTTAATTTTGACCCTTAAGTAAAGGTGTAGGTAAAAATATCTCAGATGATAGAATATAAAACACAGTTGAACGCTCTGCTCCTGAAGGAATAGAATTTAACCTTGGAATTTTATATAACAAAAGTATAAGGTTAACTTTTATGTACTCTGTTTTTCCCTACCTCTGTGCCCAGGAAAAGTTTCTGTAGTCTTTTAAAATCTGTTTTTAAATATTGCATTCATGTAGCATTTGATCTTGTAGATGTTGATACCCCAGAAGAACCTATATAGTGTGTGAATCGTTCATGACATGTAAATAATTAGTTATCTCATCTCTGCACTGAAACTGACAGAAATCCCAGGGGTGACAGAGGGACTCACACAGGAGTTCAGTGTTAAGCTGTAAGCATGTCTATTCTGTTAACTGAAAGCCTTCCAAAAATAGATGTTTCTAAAGAATGTCCTCGCTATCTTGTACAATAGCACTTACAGTTGAGTGATGCTTTGTTTTTGCATGGCATGAGGGAAGAAGATGGACATGCAGCTCATTTCAGTAGAGGAATATGAGCTCTCACTGAATACCAGTGACAGGGGACTGCTGTGCAACTCTTAAGGGTAAAACCATTTCAGGTGGAAGGCCAATAGGAAGGCAATGAATTTATCTAAAAGAGAAAAATCAGACTAAAAAAGTTAGGAGTTACATATCTTAAGAAGTACTTCCATTGAAAAGCCGTTTAAACCAAAAACTGTACCACCAAAAGTTAATAGACACCTAGAAGGATTTTAGTACAGGCAGTCTTCCTGTCTGGGTACTTGACCTCTCTTGTGGTGTGACTTTTGGCAAGTCTTTTGCTTGCACATTTTTTGGGATAGGAAGGAGGTGGAGGAGGGTGGATAGAACAGAATCCTCTCTGCAACAGCCACCTGTGCAGTGGTGAGAAACATTTCTGCTTTGTGGAAACCTCTGACAACTCTGACTTCTCCGACCAATTCGAAACAGTTTAATTACAGAGTTAGTGCCAAAGCTCTCTCTGTCTCTTTTTTTTTCCCTTCCTTTTTTTTTCCTTCTTTTTGTTTTCTTAATTCTACCAAATTCATCTAAATAATTATGTTACAAAAGAGTGAGAAAGAAGATTAATTCAAGATAGAAAATGCTCTTCCACGTAGCAGGTCAGTAGCCAAATGCAATCTGTTAAGTTCCCAAGAAAAATTTTACCAAACTTGCATTTACTGATATGTCTCCTCAGATATGTTTTCTTGGCAGTCTTTCTGCTTTTACTATTAATGTTATACTGAACTGATGTGTATCACTGGTTACAGCCACATACCACAGACTTTCTTTTTAATATTACAAAGAAAGATGTACTTAAAACATCACAGGTGCACTCTTAAGTTCTTTGATATACCCATAGCTGGGAAGATATGAAAATCTGTGGTAGCATTTGATGAGTTGTCTGTAAAGTTAAGCATATAACCCAGGCAGAGACAGTTATATGGTGCCTAAGGCTATGAGACATATTCACATTGTACAGTGCATCTCTCAGATTATTTTTTTTCCTCCTATTGTCTTGATATTTTCACTGACCCTTTTCTCTGAAAGAATTTAACAAGGTACTTTTTCTCTTGTTTGCTGAAACAAATATTTTTTTACATTGTACTGTTTTCAGATTCAAAGTGCTTTATCACGGCAAAGGATATTTTAAGCCTGACATTACAGTCAGAGAGAAAGAAACAATGGGAGGTTAATGTCTGCTGTTGGTGGTAATCACAGAAGTCAAGGTGAGAAGTGATTTCATTTTTTTTCCGAATTAATATAGATGCGTCTTAGAGGAAGATGGAGTAATATGATAACAAAAAAAAAAAAAAGTTCTATTATTCTTTGAAAAAGGTGGCTGAACTGCTCTGTCTTTCTGATATGTCAAATCTATGCAGATGTTTTGCATTTTGTTTAAAGGTAAACCTTAAGAGAGAAACTGAGTAATTGACTCTTTTTTTTCTCTAAGAAGTGTTGAAGAGCAGAGAAAGGATGATAAATGTAGAACAAAAAGAAGACAACATAGCAACAAAATTAATGGGAAAAAAAAGATCAGATATTCATCTAAATGTCAAGTCACTGAAAATTTAACATGAGAATTTTAGGCCATCACCAGAGAGTGAAATGAGCATTTACAACAGAGTGTTACCTGAAAAGTAAAAATCTTGAAACCAGCCTCAGTCTTTATTCAGTACTGGGTGCTAGGCCGCAGTCCACAAATCTAGCACGCCAGGAAATGCTTTTGTACATACTTTATACACATGGATATGCAAACTCCTGCCTATCTAATTATATAACCATTGTTACAACTTGTTATTCTAGTCTAGTCACAAACTTCCACCCCTGTTGCATAAGCAGTTCATTTGTACATAAGTGTGGGGCTCTTTGGTGGTCTCCAGTGGTCGCGGGCAGCAGAATACCCCCTCCTCACTTTATCCTTTTATGATTCCCAGATGCTAATTGCTGATCAAATGTTCACGGAGTATTTTAGGAGGATAGGGATGGTGCCAGAGGAGAGAAATGGTGTCCTTGCAAAGAGCGTACACGGAGGCATTGATGTGTCTTGCAGCTAGATATGCTTCCTTTTTATCAGGATATGAAGCACCTGCTCAAGCATTGTTAAGCATTCTAAAAATTGTTAGTCTTCTACCTAAAGCGAACAATGAATAGTTTCTCACCATGCATAGTACGAGTAGGCCTCCATTTCGGGCCTATTCTTTTTGGTCACAAGAGCAAACCCAACCCTCTGGATAATATGATGTTCTCTGTTACTGTATACACACACACACACAAATCTACCTTCTCATATATAAGTTTTATGTAAAAACATGAGCGTTTTATTATTCTACAGAGCCACATTATTGTGATGATACATGGCTCTGTAATCTCAAAAATTTTTGAGATCCCATTTGAGATAGGATTTTTTTTTTAAATAACTCCCTTAAATCTGGGAATTCAATCAATAGAAGCACACCCACACAAACCATACTTTCAGAATTTGATTATGAGTTAAGCACAGTTTTGGTTGACTAACTTTGGTTGGTGTTGTTTTTTTCAATGCTTAGTTAAGTGAGAACATAATTATTATCTGTGGAAGAGACTGAACAAAATAAAACCAATTAAAAATCCCATATAGATATAGATACAACTTTAGATACCAAAATTTGATTTATCTGAGGACATAGCACAAAGCTTCACAAGTATTTGTTCACAAGAGAAAACTATTTGCTGCGGTTAAATAAGAGTTTGGGCTACTACATTTCTAGCTATTCTTAGTGGTCTCATGTAGTTCACTACTATTGTTCAGAATAATTTTCTGGATTACCATGGATGTGAATGCAAAAGCCACTTAGTGTGTGCAAATAGCACAACGCTGCATTTTGTCTGACATATTCTTGTAAAAGTTGTTGACTGAAATGTTCAAAGACTGAGAGATCCTACATCTAAATATGCAGGATTCTAAATGTATGGTCAGATTTTTATACATGAACTCCAAATATAAAAATTTACAGTACTGAAGCACTTCAGTTTACTTTTTTAAAGCTTTTTTTTTTTTTAATTCCTTTATATTGCAGTAAGGAAAACATTCAAAACTAAACAGATTCAGAAAAGCCACATTTCATCAAACAAAAGTTTTGAAGACCTTGTCTGCTGAAGCCAGCAGCATGATTTTCCCAAGTAAACATTTCTGTATCTGTACTTTTTTCCTTAATTCGTACAGAGCAGTAACTGACTGCAAATATAAGAAATTGATTGGGTTTGGAGCTTAGCTCGTAGGTGGCATTGTGTGTGTGGAATCGGAATGACAGAAAAGAAAAATATAAAATATGGCAAGACATGAACTAAGGTTGGACTCTGTAGAGTTTTAAAGAGATTTTGAAGTACAAAATCATATGAAGCCTTTCAGGCACCTGCATGGAGTTTAGCCTTCTGTGTTGCTTTTGGCTGGGAGAGAGCTAATTTTCTTCATGGTAGCTGGTATGGAGATGTGTTTTGGATTTATACTGAGAACAGTGTTGATAGCACAGGGGTGCTTTTGTTACTGCTGAGCAGTGCTTACACAGAGCCAAGGCCTTTTCTGCTTCACACACCACCCCACCAGAGAGGAGGCTGTGGGTGCACAAGATGTTGGAAGGGGACACAGACAGGACAGCTGACCCCAATTTACCAGAGAGATATTCCATAGCATATGACATCATGCTCAGCACATAAAGCTGAGGGCAGAAGAAGGAAGGGGAGGACATTCAGAGTGATGGCGTTTGTCTTCCCAAGTCACCATTAGGTGTGATGGAGACCTACTTTCCTGCTGATGGGAAGTGATGAATGAATTTCTTGTCTTGCTTTGCTTGTGGGCATGGCTTTTGCTTTACTTGTTAAATTGTCTTTATCTCAGCCCACAAGTTTTCTCACTTTCACTCTTTGATTCTTTACCTCATCCCACTGTGGGGGGAGTGAGCAAGTGGCTGTGAGGTTTACTTGCTGGCTGGGGATAAACTACGACACATTCCATTCTAAGATCAAGCCATCAGTTTTGTGTTTGCATATCTGTGGACCTCACTTACAGATAAAAACCATGTTTTTATTCCCTGTAAGGTAGCGTCCTCCAAACGCAAACACAGTAATTTTTGATGCTCAGAAAATGAAGACTGCAGAGCTCTGTCCTGAAGCTAGTCCCCTTTAGTGTCTTTATGGAAGACCTGATGTCATGATTTTACCCCAGCTGTCAGCTGAGCACCATGCAGCCACTCTCTCACTCCACCATTCCCCTTCCCCCCGCAGCAGGATGGGGAGGATAATGGGAAGGAAAAGGTAAACCCTAGTGGGATGAGATAAGTACAGTTTACTGAGACGCAAAAGGAGAGGGAAACAACAGTACTGCTAATGGAATATACAAAACTGTTGAGACACAAGGCAGTTTCTCACCCACTGATTGTACAACTCAGACCACATGCTCAGACCTGTCCTGAACTGGACCATCCTTGAGCTATGTGTCCTGGAGCTGTACTGCCTCTCCCCGACCAGCCCTCCTTCTAAGACGGGGACGATGTCACATGGTATGGAATACCCACTTTGGCCAGTTCAGGTCACCTGTCCTGGATGTGTCTTATCCCAGCTTCTGGTGAAAATCAACCGTGTCCTAACTGAACCCAGAACACCGGGGGGGGTGTGTGACTGAATGCATTCTGTCAGTTTTTCAGATGACACCAAGTCTTTAGGGCTGGGGCTGGTTCAGTCAGAGGCAGGGACAGCTTTGGGGCACTTAACAGCACCCTGGTGTCTAAGGGAGGGTATCAAGAGGACAGAGATGTACAGGAGGGTGAGACAGCACCTGTAACAGGAGAGGGTCAGACTACACATATTCTAACCGACATGTCACCCTGAGGATAACTAAGAGTTGGAGCAGGTTGCCCAGTGGCTGCTGAGTCCCCATTTCTGGAGATTTCCATGTCCCCTTGGGACAAAAACCTGTGCCTCCCAATCTGAGTTTGGAGCAGGGGATCACACTCAAGATGTCATGAGGCCCCTTCAGACTTCCATAATCCACTGAGTTCTGTGTACAAAACAGACACTATGAGAAATGCTTGTGCCTTCAAACAGCAGTTTTGAGATGGTGTTTATAGGCTGTGTAGTGAGGAAGACTTACTCTGACAGCAAAACAGAACTGAATGCACCATTTCTGTTTGGGGGTTTCCTTTGTCATTTTTAATATTCTTGTAGGCACCTGTGCTGAACAGATGGGCTTCTTTATATGTGATTTGAGAGTGGCCTTTCAGTTCCATCAACTTTCCTGTATATTTCCTATTATATTTCTTTCTTTTTCAGCAGCTGGTCCTTCTCCCAGCTACATAGGTTTCAGTTGTGGAAAAAAGTCATTAGTAGGCAAAGACAGATGGGTTATATCTTCCTAGTCCTGTTGTGTAATGTTCGCTGGAACATACATTTCAGTAAACATCCTTGCTTTCTCTGCCTTGTAACTATCACAAAAGACTGGAACTTTACTGTATGAAAGCTGATTTTTGGTTGTGGGTGTTTTTTTAACAGAAATCAAGGGTTTTTTGCCTTTTAGTTCTTTATTGCAGAGAAGACAAAATACTAGTTCTGAAGAAAGCCTAATTTTTTAACATATGAGCAATCACATAAAGGCAGACGTGAGTTTCTCTACCATTCTGTTTCTGATAGTAGATCGTTGCAAAGCCTCAGGAAAAGTGCAAGTATAAGGCAAATCTATGTGATACTGTCTCAGCCATGAGAAACTTGTCACACTGATGCACTTTGAACCAAAAGCTGTGTCTACATCTTTCTGTTTACCACTACTTTATGAACTTGCACAAGTTACATAGAAGTCTCTGATCACATCCACATTATCCTATGACTGAAAATATAACCAGTTTAAATGATGTCTTATGTGGAAAGTACCTTCTTTGTGTCTCTGGGTGGTTAAAAAAAATGAAAATAAAAATATTGCTGGCAACAGCCATATTGTTTGACATTTTCTTTCGTCCACTACACAGGAAGTTTGAAGCTACCTGAAGGACTTAGCTCTGATTGAGATCCATTTGTCTCTAACAGGGTTTGGAACAGATACTCCGTATGTATAGAGGACTCTGTAGTACAGTTTCCTGTGAAAGGAATCTAATTTGCACAAAATCACATCTATCCTGTAAACTGCACCAGTGTGGGGATGTTGGGTAGCTGGGTACAACTGGCAAATCCACTTCAAAATCACACCCCTGCTTCAAATCAACAGTTCTGTGTGCATCAGCTACGATATCATTCAGCTCATCAGTAGTGTTAGTGACTAAATTATTCATCTTCCTCAAGGGAAGCCATTTTCAGTTTGTTTTTTTTTCACTCTGCTTTACAGTCTTTAAATAATTTCTTGTTCCTCCATGTCATCTTTCAAAGGGAAAGCAAGTGGGAAAACACTGTGAGGACTACACATTCTCTTCTAATTTTCAGTCCCACATGACTAACCAGAACCATAACAAAGTTTTCAATTTTTATTCCTTTCTAATAATTCCTAGCATTTGGTTTTCTCTTCTTCTACTGCTGAGTGCTGAGGTGGTAATCCTAGTGAACTATCCATAAGGATCCCAGGATCTTTTCCCAGAGTGGCAACAGATCACCAGAGTATATTTACAGGTAGCTTGTTTTTTCTTTTCTTTTTGCTTTGCATGTAAGGGCATTGAGTTTCACCTCTCATTTTCTGGCCAGACCCTCAGCACACTGCAAATCTTCAGCAAGTCTTCACAGTCAAGTTTCATTTTGTGTGTCTTGAAGACATTATTTCACTTACAAGCTTTGTCATGTTACAGTTTGTCTCCTTTTCAGGATTTTTAGATTAAGTTGGTGCAGGGGTGGGGTGGATGTGGAGAGAGAAGGTGGAGGAGAATGAAAACCTCACCTCCTGGTTGTGATACATGGCCACATTTTACAACAGAGTAGTAATAACAACAGTAATAACAGTAACCTATCTTTCTGTGGTTAAGCTATGTGAGATTCATCCCATACCAACTTTTTGTTCTTCTGCTTTAGAAGGCTTTCTAAAAATCCAAGTATATTCTGTCAGACAGATCCTCGTGATCTCTGACCTTTCTAAGTCCTGCTAGGTACTCAGACAAATTTGTGAGTTATGACTTCCTTCTATAAAAATCCTGTTGTCCCTTTCACAATATATCATATTTATGCATGCTTATTATAAACAGTTGTCCTGCAACCGCTTACAAGGTTGGGATAATTTTTCAAGTTGAGTAAAACAATGTTTTCCCCACTCAGATGTTTCATTTTCATTTATGTCTGTACCTTCTCTTACAACAAAATTTCCAGCCATAACAAAATAGAATAATTAATTTCTGTTTAGAATGTTCCATTTTAGAATGATGTAAGGTTTAAAAACAATTAAAAGCAGAAGTTGAGAATAAGTAACATACTGGACATGGTAATGAGGAATGTAAACACTTCCTATCATGTATAGCTGTCTACACTGTACCATTTAGAGAAAGCAAAGAGGAAATATTTAGAGTACTATACTCCTTCAGCATATAAGAAAACTATTGTCAGCCTTTCTGAAAAGGGTTAATATGCTAAACCAATAGTAGCATTTGAGTGTTTTCAGCCAGTTTTAGAGCTGTATTTTCAGTTAAGAAGCTAAAAATTAAATTTTTGTGTATATTCCCCAAGTAAGAAGGTTAAGTGATAACCAATAAACTCATTTTACCACTGAAGTTGACTGCCAGATGATCAAATCTGCTTTGTACTTAACAGACAAAATTGTGCTGTGAATGGAAAATCAGAAAGCACTTGTGCCCTGGTTGTAACCCAAAAGAAAATCTGCTTTGCACTTGGCTGTGTCTGTGCATGTTAAATATTCATGACCAGATTTACCCATTATAGAAATGCTCACTCATATCATTATGCCATATAATGAATTGCTTCCCCTGTTGAAAGTAGTCATTATGACTTTGTATCTCATCCAATTGCATATTGTGTTTTGCCCCCACTCCTCACTTTTATACTTCCTATTGTTTGCTGAGGATTTTTTTTGAGAAATAGATGTAGGGCTGATAACTTACAGGATTAATTACAACCTGCACCATATAGTTATAGGTGCCTTACATTACACCTGTTAGGCCTTCTGAGGCCAAACAACAGATCAGAGACTGCATATTAAAATCTGTTTTTTCAAATGAAAATGAGCAATGCCTTCCAAATATCCCTCATGGTATTAATTATCTTGTACAGCGTGTCCATCACAAACTATATCCAAATTTGGACCTTGAGTTTTCTTCTGGTGAGGCGCTTTTTGTGTCCATAGAGCTCCTCTCCATTCTAAGAAAAGACAACCCACAGTTCCTGGCTCTTGGTTCAGTAGCATGACCTTACAGCATGAAACAGAGGAAGAAGTGGGAGGAAGAGAAGTCCAGACTAAAGTCACCCTTTCAGTGACACAGAGGGAACAGAAAAATACGAAGAATTCTCACTTTGAAATGGAAGTAATCTATTTCTACTAGTTTCAGTTATCCCAAAAAGTCTGAGAACTGGAGCTATGTGAAACTGAATTTGAGGTTTAACCAGCTTTTGGATTGCAACCATTCTCACGGGACACAAATTATGGTTTTAACATGAAGTTCTGACTTGAGCTAAATTCTGTGCACTCCAAGAAACCATGTATCACCTCTGCTACTGACTCCATTTTGCCTTCCCTTACCTTCTCATTTTCCTACAGTACTTCATTTGCACCTAAATGATTTGAGTGACTCATGTAATTTTGAAAAGAAGGTACATGTCTTGGTCAGTGAAAAATTTTCAGAGTGAAAATGCCAAACATTTCCTTAAGGACAGGGATACTGAATGCAATATATATATTTTCATGTGTACCAAATGGAAAAAAAAAATCAAATAATATTTTTTTGTTCTGTAACTTCTCTACTTGTGGCAGGGTAGTGGGGCTTTGGTTGGTTGGTTGGTTTTGTTTGTTTGTTGTGTCTTTTAAGATTGAAAATGTATTTTACTTTGTTTATCAGTAGAGACAGCTTTAATCAGACCCTTGACGCAGATACATAAGTATGCTGAACTCTTAAGTGTCTGATTCTGTAACATAAAGAGCCACCTGTAACAAGAAACTCTCTTTAAAGTGAGATTGTCCAAGTTTTCTGAAAAAAGTTTTGCTGTTATTTCTGAATTACTATGAAAAGTTAATCTAATGGAATCAGCTGGAGGGTGGATGGGCTGGGAAAACTGAAGTCAAGATTGAGGATGCAACTCTTGAATTCTTACAAACTTAACAGATATATCAAATCACTGTAAAAATGTGTCAGAATCCTCAGATGGTTGTAGATATACCTAAATGTGACAGAGCTCTGTAGGAAAACCTGTGCATTTGAGAGCCTAGAGAAAAATAAGAATGAGATTTTTCAGTCCCATGAGAGATGATAATCATGGATGCTAAGTCATTTAGTAATTCAGAGACCAGCTGGCACTGCAACCTTTCCCCAGTCAACATGTAGATACTGTATGCCAATGCACTTCCTGTGAGCAGTGCTGCCATCTCATATTGAGTACTACTATGATCATGGCCTTTATTTTTAATGGAAGTAGAACTAATGGTACCCTACTATGCTTTCTGAATATCCAAAAAGTGTACCTGGATTACCATAGTGCAAGAATGTAATGGTATACTCGAGCTGCATCGCTCGAGGTAAGAACAAAGAGAAGTCAGCAACATTTTTTCGTGATGTGAAACATTGTATAGTCATGATCATGTTCAATGAGTGTTTTAGCAAGATTTGGTATGCTATACAAAGTTATTAATTAATTTGATTTTGCAATTAAAATATCTTTTTTGAAGCTGTAAAGAAATTTCGTGGAAAATTCAGTTTATAAATAGAGAATCTTAGTCAAATAAGTTAATCCAGATGTTTGTTTATTAGTGTTTAATCAGGTGTTCCAGATGGATCAGTATACCTAGTTATACAAATTACCACAAGTTCCTTTACTCAATCATAAGAAACGGTTTCAATTATTTTCTTTGTTAATTCACAAATACTAAATATTTGCCCAAAGCAAAGTCTAGGTGACTTCAACACCTGAGCACTAGAACAAAAATGTATAAAAGTACTATTTTGCATACTTGATAATATACCAAAGAAGAAGAAGCCTTTCAAAATACATAGCAAAATAAACCACTGTTACAGTCTGCTCATTTTGAAGGAACTGACTTAACTCTGTATGACAGAAAGCGAAAAAGCAGAAAACATCAGCAGCTCCCATAGCATAATGTTTTCTGGTCTGGATGTCTCTGCCAATTTATGTCAATACCTCACTTGGTGATGAATTGGGCCTTGTTGCAATTGTGGCCAATGGGAAAAATCTGGGTAACCTCCTGAACTTCTTTAACTGCCTTAATGCCATTCTTTTTTACATTACCGCATGTGTCTCTCTCTGCTGACATTTTTAGGTTACATTGAGTGATATAAAGAGTTTTGAAACACTGAGAAAAGGTCCTGTGTGACCTAATATCTACTCAGAGGTGATGGAGGTGCAAAAGCCTGTGTATAGTATTGACTCTCTGTGTTGGAGAGAGAGAGTATTATACATGAAGAAATTATGAAGAAACTGAGGTAGATTTGCCCTCAGTAACAAGCAGAAGTTGCAGATAAACTATGCCTGTGTGAACCAGTGCAGTTTCTTCCTCTGCCCAGACCTCCACCTTCCTTATTTATTTTCAAAGACAGTAGCTGATTTTCCAGCAAATTTCTCACATAATGAACATGAAAGCTACACACAGTTAGAACTATAGTAAATGTGACTGTGTGAGAGGACACATAAGGTTTTTGTTTCCTCAAAGGAGAAGCAAGATTGCTACTACCAAGACGTGTGAATAAAAAAAAAGAAAAGATGAAAGCAAATTGAACTCCTCTTGTATACCAAGCCTGAAAACAGAATTAAGGTACACTGTAGCCATTGTCTTAATGGTAAATCAAGATGCGAGTGTAACCATGGGATAGAAACTGTGAGGCAGAAACTTTGGAATAATTAGTTTGTAACCAAGGTTATAGGGAATGGTAGATGGGGTAATAGGTGGTGAAGCTAACGGACCATAGCAATGAACGGTGTTGCGATGTTCCTTCTACAGTCCCTACCTGATCGGACAATAGATCTGAAGATATTAATCTTATGAAGTAGGTCGTTTTGGACAAGTGCATCCACAATAAGGGACAACAGCAATACTGCGCCTGTCCAAGGAGAGGGTCCTCCCGTGGACACAGATGTGCGACCACTGACAACCACTAAAGACCCCTTCTTGAATACAGACCCCCACTCACTGAGCATGTGTAATGAATTTAAGAGGTGCTGTGTTTTTAAATTGAAGAGAGTAAAGAATCGATCAATCATAAATTAGAGAATGTGAATATGTATAGCTATAATGATGAATATGATGAATATATATATTTTGGTCCTGTTTAACCTGTGAGTTGGTGATCGCCTGGTATGCACGTTGGGCGGAGCTATCCACTGTGCATCCAGCGCTGCAATAAAGAATGCCAGGCTTTTAACACTACTTTGGTGTTACGAGGTTTATTCCCGGGTTTTTGGTGACACAAGGATTTCTTTACATAATAGTAATCATAGAAAAGAATCATAGAATGGTTAGGGTTGGAAGAGACCTCAAAGATCATGGAGTTCCAACCCTCCCCTGCCATGGGCAGGAACACCCTACACTACACCAGTTTGCCCAAAGCCTCATCCAGCCTGGCCTCGAACACTGCCAGGGATGGGACCTTCACAACTTCTCTGGGCAACCTGTTCCAGTGCCTCACCACACTCACAGTAAAGAGTTTCTTCCTAATATCTAACCTGAATCCCACCTCTTTTAGCTTAAACCTATTCCCCCTTGTCCTATCACTACTCTCCCTAATAAACAGCCACTCTCCAGATTTCTTGTAGTCCCCTTTAGGTACTGGAAGGCCATGATTAGGTCTCCCTGGAGCCTTCTCTTCTCCAGGCTGAACAAACCCAACTTCCTCAGCCTGTCCTCAGAGGGAAGGTGCTCCATCCCTCTGATCAGTTTTGTGGCCCTCCTCTGGACTCCTTCCATCAGCTCCATGTCTTTCCTGCACTGGGGGACCCAGAGCTGGACACAGTACTGTAGGTGAGATCAATATAATAATATAAAATTATACTTTATGGCAATCCAGATCACAGGAAGGGCAAACTGCACCAGTATATGTATATACTTTTTTTTCTTTCCCATACTGTACTTTTCTCTGTTCAGACTGATTGGAGATACTTACTGCTTGCTTGATAGTGGTAGTGGTGACAACAACAGTAGACAGATACAGAATTTTCTGGAAGGTTTTGTGAATCTCATCAGGAGCATGCCCAGAGGGAATGAGAGTCTAGAACCATGATGTGGTTCTCCAAGTTGCAGTACTTTATGGCTTGAAAAGAGGTTGACAACATACATTGATGATACGCAAAGACTGCATCACTTTCCTGATGGACATCAGAATATCACCTTCATACAGACTGCATGACTGCTGCTATCCAGGCTCACAAAAGTAAGAGGGGAAATAAGGAATCAGCAACAGGTCAAACCTGAGCACAATATATTAGTAGTTATGTACCTAAAGACCAATTCATTATTTAATGTCCCTCAGTATCTACATGACATACAAAGGAACATATTTTTTTTCTTCATGTGAAATCTGTTATGGGACTGTCTACTTCAGGCACTGTAAAAGTCTCACTATTCAATTCTAAATTCTTTTTTTCTCATAGTTGCAATGTAATATTGTTAGGGAAGACGGGAGACAAAGTGATGTGCTTAAAGTTAAGCAGAAGTATATGAAAACCAGAGAATTGAACAGTGTCTGATCATGCTTTTATAATAACTGAACAGTTTTTCCTTTTTTCCACTTAACCTCACTAAATATGTAAAAATGAAAAATATTGGTAACAGGAAGGCATATAAACAAAGAACAGTGAAACCAGTGATACTGCTCTGATCACCCTGAAGATTCCCGTTGGTATCAATACCCCTATGAACTAACAGGTTTAGTGGCCCAAAACTTATATCTTAAGTTGCTGTTTGGTTTTTTTTTGCCCTAGGATATAGAAAATATTTTGGGGGCAATGGATGAAAGGATTGTTTTGTTATAATTTGTTTTATTTATTTTTCTATTATTGACCTCATCACCTTGCTCCTTCCAAATTATCTCAGTAATTTTTGTCACAAGCAGCAATTAAAGCCATCTCAATTATTTCAGTGTGGTTTTTACTTGTCAGCTACCTGTTTATAAACTGATAATGTGTGTATTCACCCCTTATTAAGATTTGCATTCACACATATTACAATATAGCCCAGTGAAGTTTGTGACACTTCTGTTCTTTGTCCTTCTACTACTGATTTTTAAGTTCTGAAAAAGAGGCTGAATAACACAAATTTCACACTATGCGTAAAGGTATCATGCACTGCATATCTTAAAGATGTAAATGTACAATAAACCATATGCATAATTCTGACTTTCTGTATACATGGAATAATTATTCAAAGACGAAGAGGTTTGCCAAACTTCTGTGTTGGTCTATACTGCAAAGTCAACCATGTTAGGCAATTCAATATTAAGCTGGGAAAATAAGCTCTTTGAAAGATTTCTTTTGACCTCTCCTTCCTCTAGTGTCATCTGGAATTCATGTAAAAATGTGAAAATTCTCAAGAAAACTATCGCTGAGAAAATGTGCTCCACAAAGTAGAAAATTTCCCTTTAGACCTGAGCCATAATGTTCTCCTGTGTAATCAGAGAGAAGTAGTAGCAAATTTCTATCACCTCAAGACCTACAAGAAGTACACAACACACACATCATTCTGTCAGTTCCCAGGAGGAGTGTCTGACAAAGGGTGTGACATGGTGTTAGGTACATGTGTGAAAAGCCCTCGTACTTTTGTTTTTTGCATGTGACTAATAATCTCAAAGATTAATTACCACCCTAACCTACTTTTATTCCATATTAACCTGCATATTACAGGTAGTTAAACTTATTTCTTACATGCTACTGATCAGAATTAAGAAGTTCAGAGGCAAACTAAAATGGAAGAATCAGGAAAAGCTTATTTTTTTCTAGACTTTGGGTGGAACAGAATTTTTATACATATATTTATTAATAATTTCTAAATTCAGTTATAAGTAATTTATAAAGAAAAGATCAAAAGGAAGAATTTTTTTCTTTTAGACATATCAGTTTACTAATTTCTAAAACCTATTGATCAGTTGTATTTTTTAGAAATTCTTTATTTACTTAGGATGCCAGAATAGCTCTATTTCACACAAGATGTCTTTCTAATAATGCTCAGGTTCAGAAGTACAGAATTACCAGGAAAGCTTTACTTCTAAACCATAGGCTGAACCTCGCTTTCCTCTCATCATAACAATTTTTCTCTTCTTAACTTGGTTGGCTGAATTCATGAATATAGAAATCCTTTCTTCTTTTAACATAAAATGCCAATGAAGGGATTAAGTGCTCTGCAGAAAATTAATTCAGTTTTGTAGAAAGTTGTCCTTTGAAGTGCAGGTGTTTTCATGTGTGTCTTAACATTTTGCCTGCTTTTCAGAAAATTTTAATTTTATTCATCTACCAAGGAAACAGTTGACTCTGTAAGCTTTGCTAATAGAGACATTTCATAACATTTAGGGATAAATTAGTTCTGTATGCAGAAGCTTCAATATGCACCTTCCCAAGGACTCCCTGAAACTTCTCTAATCATATAGTTGTTATCCCAATAGGTTATTTTCTCTTTATCATGAAATATCAATAAGTAGCGGGTGACTGTTACGACTTGAATTTTGATAGATACAGAGGGAGAAGGTGTGAAATACTGTCAGTTAAAGCTCCTTTAGAGACCACCTTTTTTAGGTGGTACTTTTGACAGAACTAGGAGTAAAGGTTCTTATTTTCTAGGAGTTTCCTCTCACGTCATATCAGTCATCTCCACATAAACCAAAAGACGAGAATTATCCAAGTATCTATGACCAGCTGCAGATCTAATCTTTCAAGTCAACTGCAGATGCTTTATCACAAAGTAAAAATCCAGGATGTAGGTAGGTCTTTATTTTAATCACTAGTATTAATTTTATTTTTATTATCTATACTGTAGAACAGTTGTGATTTGCAGTTACTAGTCAGCAAAATATATTGCTATGTCAGTGGAAATCAAGACATAATGATTCTATTCTATTCTATTCTGTTCTGTTCTATTCTATTCTATTCTATTCTATTCTATTCTATTCTATTCTATTCTATTCTATTCTATTCTATTCTATTCTATTCTATTCTATTCTATAACTAAGTACATTACTTTTTGAAAACAGAAAGAGTTCCACAAGGACAAATATCAGCTTCAAGTGTTTCTAAAACTGACTTTTATAAATAGTCATTGCTCATATTTTGCACCACCTCTTGATCTTACTGTTGTTAGGTTTTACTAGTATTGCTACTACTGCTGTTCCTCCTCCTCCTCCTACTAGTAGTTATTGTCATTATTATAGAAGTTTCTAAATTATTTGGCAAAGTTTTGAATTAATAATTGTACCAAGTTCTGGTTCTACGTTTCCTAGGGTGGGGAACTGGAGACAGGATTTTTACACTTCTGTCAGACCTATCTCTAAATGAATCAGGTGGTTTTAAAACCACAAGACTAAATGCTGCAAAATCAACGCATTTCTTTTTGTTGTTCCCACACTTCATACCTTGGCATTGTCAGAGACTGTTCATAGACTGTTGTGAAATCCCAAGTACCCTCCTTTGTCTTAAACAACTCAGGGCTGGGCGGTGCCTCACTGGGAAGGTGAAAGACAGCACGATAGCTGCAGGGGCAAGGCAGTAAGCAACTCAGGTTGCTGTGCAGGGGGAGGTGAGAAAAGATTCAAGCCTTACAGAAGCAGGGTGAGGGGGTTGCAAACCACCTTGGTTCTGGTGACTTTCCAGTGGCTGCTTTGAGCACATACTGGACATCCTGGACCACCAGAAGACCCCCCTTCCCCAGTTTGTGAACTCTCTGGAACATCAAATTGCACAGGCACGAAGTCGTCCCCGCGCCCCCCCTCCCCCAACCATGGACTGTACAGGCACAGCCCATCTGCATACTGTGTAAGCTCATCTGCATATTGCACAAGCTCATCTGCATGTTACCAGACAAGGGGTGGTTCCGGAGGATCAGAACAGCATATAAGGCAGGCATACATGCCACACTGGAGGAGCAACCCACCACCTGCAGAGAGGGCAGTCCATCATCTGCTTGCAGACCAAGACCTCCAGACCAGGTGATTCACAACCTGTGGACCAGGCAACCCTCTGCAGAGCAGGACCTGAGGACCAATGCCTGGAGACCAGAACCCACTGCTTGAAGACTAGGACCTGTGGACCAGATTCTACCACTGCCACCACCTGCTGACGGAGTGATCCACTACCTCCTGACCAGGACCCATCGCATGCAGACCAGGACCTCCAGACCAGGCAATCCACCACCTGTGGACCAAGGCCTACAAACCTAGGCCTGTGGACAAGGACTCCAGCCCTGTGATGACACCGCGGGATCCAAAGGGGTGATACTTATCCTATCCTCTCCTTTCATACCTATCCCATTCTCCCTTTCCCTTCCTTTCTTCCTACCCTTCTCTTTCTCTCCTTTCCTCTTAACACTTTATCAAAAACTATTTGTTGCTTTTGAGTTCCTTGCACCAGCTGTTTGTGACAACTGTTTCAACATTCCTCTCCTCTCTTTCTCCTCTTTTCTCCCTATCCTCATTTTCTTTTAATGCCTTATAAAACCAGTGGTTGTTTTTGAGTTCCTTGCACCAGTTGTTTGTGGCCAGTGTTTTATCCATTATCTGCACAGTTGCCAGTTATTGACACAGCCCATAGTTTGTTAGTAAAACTTTGTCATGTTGTTCCCCTGAGTCATTGTCATGGCTCATTCAATTAATGGTTCCGCCTGTTGGGAGATCAAAGCATTCACTTCCCTTGCAACCCACCGAGTGGGATGAAACAGGCATATTCCCTTGTTTCTGTGAGTTTTGTGTTCTTCTGGACAGATAGTAGTGACAACTCTTATATGATGTTTGAAGTACATATATGTCCTTGACAAGTACAGGAATAATCAAACTGAGGAAAACCCATACTCAGGAGAAGCTGTAGAACTGCTATGTCAGTTTTATGGCCCATGATGTCCTTCCTCTGTTACAGGAAGAATCAAGGGATAAACATTAATACGATTACACACATTAACTGAAATTAGTGTTGGAATACATTTAAACAAAACAGTAGCCTAACCAGAATTTTAAGTCTTTGTTGTCAAAGGAGTAAGAAAAGAATAGCATTCCTTTACACATGCATATTTTGTTAAGTTGTGGCTAACACTAAACCTTAGGTGTGGAAAAGTTATATTCAATATAATGTCTGGCAACTAAGCACCACTCAGATGCTCACTTACTCCCCAACCCCCCCCCCCCCCAATAGCATGGGGGAACAATTCGGAAAAGTAAAATTGAAAAAACTCATGGCTTGAGATAAAACAGTATAATAGGACAAACATAAAAAGGAAATAATAACAACAATAACAACAACAATAGCAATAACTACAACAACAACAACATATACACAATACAAGCAATGAATAGCACAATTTCTTAGTACCTGACATCAATGCTACACAAGACCCCAGTTGCCCAGCCTCCCAGCTCACAAGTGCAAGGAAAACAAGACAAGGAATTCATTCACAACATCCCATGGCAGGCAGGTATTCAGCCACCTCTGGGAAAGCAGGGCTTCATCATGCGTAATGGTTACTTGGGAAAATAAACATCATTACTGCCAATGCTGCTGCACAAGACCCTCAGCTGACATGCCAGGCCCTCAGCTGCCATGTCTCTCAACCCACCACCCAATTATAAATAGGACATGATGTTGTATGTTATAGAATATCCCTTTGGGCAGTTTTGGGTCAGCTGCCCTGGCTGTGTCCCCTCCCAGCTTCTTGGAAGTCCCCCACCTTCTCATTGGTGGCACAGTATGAGAAGCTGAAAAGTTCTTGACTGCTTGGCAGGAACTAAAACCATCAGTGTGTTAGCAACATTGTTCTCATTCTAAATCCAAAACACAGCACTACACCAGCTGTCAGAAAATTGACTCTATCCCTACTGAAACCAGGACAATTTTAAATTGCTTTGTTTCTGTAACAGTAAATCAGCGGATGTGTGAAATTATTATATAGCAAAAAACCTATTTCAAATCATGCTTGCCACTGTTAGCTTACTTACAGTGATATAGGCAGAAATTCTTCTGACTTTTTTGGTGTAATTCAGGGGAAATTCTCCATTCCTGTGCTTTCAACTTCTCGTGTTCATTTTCTTCCATTTTTCCTGTATTCAGAAAATGAAATTAAGATATTTTTACACGTTCGTAGGTTAAATCCAAGGCCTTATTGAAAATTACCTTTCAAATGACATCTGGCAAGTCTTTAAATTCTTAATAACCTAGGAGGAGATAATGTTCTATGGTTTATTCATTCTGAATATCTAAACTTTATGTAAAATTATAATTAGGAATTTGCAAAGAGTAAATTATTCTACTCATATATTATTGCATTCATTAGTCTGAGAATGAGTGAAGGAAATAGCTGCCAGTATTACCCAAAAATTCTCTTTGCAAGAATTTTCTGTTACTATATTACTGGTATTTTTAGTTTAACCTCTTTAATGTAAAATCAAACGAAACAATAACCATGAAAGAAGATCTAAATTACTCTTTTTTAATAGATATCTTCAAGGTGGGGGAAGTTTTCTTCAGTTAATTTAAGTCCATAGATATTTGAAAAATACCTCATACTACTTCCAAAGCAAATGAAAGTTAGAGAAGTCAAGAATGACCTTATTTATGAAAAGATCTGGTGATCACCTCCCGGCACACCTAGTAACAGCTTTTCCTTTACTCTTGGTACAGGCCAAAAAACATAAATGGTGTTGATTTTCTTAAATGTCCTCTATTAAGTATGTGGTGTATGACAGTGTTTTTTTTAGAATAACGTAAAGATAGACTGAATGCCTTATAACAAGTGTTAAGAGTTGTTCTTATGCAGAGTGCATTTGTACTGGAGTACAGGTGGGCACTACCCTATATTTCATTATCAATATTGTCTTGACTAATTATTAAAGCAACAGAGCATATAGTCAAGGCTGCACAAACCTGTTGTGGGTGTTAAGTGCTGTCCACAAAACTAACCTAATGAGAAATTATTTGCGCATAAAGGAAAAGTGGCTGCAGTTCGGTCTTTTCAACACACACATTTTCTCTAAGCCGAGCTAGTTAGAGAGTAAGAACTCAGAATTATCATCTATCTCAAATGACAATCTATGTGGTTTTTTGATGAGTTAATTTGGTAAAATATGCTGTAATTTTTTCCCAAGGTGAGTTGATGTATGTGAAGTCACTTTTGCCTGAAGAATGACATAAACAAGGAGTTTACATATATTGATGGTTTAAAATTTTCACTGCAGTCTTCATTTGAGTTAAAATACTGAGTTCACATTCTTTCCAATTTTGTTGAGACTAAATGGTTCCATCCAAACTGAGTATCTCAAGAGATGTGTAATGGTATTTTCATCACTGAAAAGAAGAAAATCTTGCAAAAATGGATTATTCTCAAAATCAGCATATTAAATGAGAAGTGTATACTGTAAATAGCTGAATTGCTTGATAATAAGATATGCTATGTAATATTAAAAACAAAATTAATTTGATTTGATTCATTATTAAGAATATATAAACCTAAACACAAATATGAATATGAATGTCAATATAAAAATAGGTGAGGTTCCGTTAGATTAAAAAACTTAGGTTCATTCATTTAGATACATATTGGAACATCACTTTGTCTTTTGGGGTTCTTTGGAGGAAAGGATGTGGATTTTTGGGAGGCTTGGTATTTTGTTTTCCATTTTATTTTCAATGTCTGTGTAGAATTTAGGACTTGCTACAAAGTGTACAACTTCAGTTAGAGAACGGCGACTTTAAAGAAATCTGGGATTATCGCCCTTTCAATATTTTTTTCTTTTTTTACATAAAATAAATGCATCATCAGTAGATGTCACCTTTGTTTTTATTAAGACAGACATTGTCTTTCTTTTGCAAAATAAGAAGATATGTTATGGCTCCTATCAGATGACCATGAAGTTAAAATGATTCTAAAATAAATTTGGTAGTTCAGAATAGAACAGAATAGAATAGAATAGAATCATTAAGGTTGGAAGAGACCTCAAGGATCATCCAGTCCAACCATCCAACTGTCCCCCCACCACCTATTAACCACTAAACCATGTCCTTCAGTACCGCGTCTAACCTTTCCTTAAACACCCGCAGCAGGGACGGTGACTTCACCACCTCCCTGGGCAACCTGTTCCAATGCCCAACCACCCTTTCAGAGAAGAAATTTCTCCTCATCTCCAATCTGAACCTCCCCTGGCGCAACTTGCAGCTGTTCCCCCTTGTCCTGTCACTAGTTATCTGCGAGAAGAAGCCAACCCCCAGCTCAAGTAAAAAACATGTAGGTTTTCCATCCATCCAGATGGAGGAAAAAATCACTATTCACTTTTCTTATTAGAGTGTTGTGGGCTGACCTAGGCTGGACACCAGGTGTCCACCAAGTTGCTCTATCATTCCACTCTTCAGCTGCAGTTTAGAGTAAAAAATATGGATTTTCTTCTCAAAAGAAACTGTGTTGGTTTTGACTGGGATAAAGTTAATTTTCTTCATAGTAACTGTGTGGTGTTTAGTTCCCAGCTGGGGCAAAACCATGACAGAAATTAACATGTTAATACAGTCACTTTTATTCATTGCTGCTCCAGTGCACTAGATGTAACAAGTTAGATGGAGTTGTTGAGAATGACTGGGCAGAAACAGGACAAAGATTTCTTCTCAGCTTTTTTGATTCTTACCATATTTATTTTAAAAAGATATTATTCTTTTCAAATGGCTCATATTTCTTCCAGGAAAATAATATATGACTAAGAAATCTGATTCTTAAAAGAAACAGATGGTTATAAAACTTTACAGTCTGAAGAGGAAAGATTTCTGAATACTTAATACATATTCAGATCATCAGATAAAAATAAATGTTAATATACTGACTCATAGTTTCCTATGTAATAGTTTTAACTTTTTAAAAGTAAAGGAGTTATCATAAAAGTGAAACAAAATCAAAAGCAGAAGCTAAATCAAAGGCAAAACCAAGAGGAAAATGAAAAACAAAATAAAAAAAAAAAAGCAAGAAGAAAGATAAAAGAAAAGAGAAAGAAAAACAGAATAAAAAGGAAAAAAACCTAAAAGTAAAAGTAAAGGTAAAAGGGAAAGGAAATAGAACATGAAAACAGAAGAAGAAAATAGAAGAAGGAGAAAGATAAAAAGACAACAAAAAAAGAAAAAAAAAGACGAAGATACTTAGTCTCCTGATTCGCTGTATTGTTATTTAACTATTTATTTTTAGAAGTTCTATGACTTTCTTATCGAACTTTCAAAAAACTACAAAACTGGAATCCTAAATAAAGAAGTAGGAACTCACTATATTGTTATCTGCTGCAATGTAGACTCCTCTTGGTGGAATAGAAGAGTATGTGACAATAGATCTAGCAAATGACTGTTTGTTGCATGTAGGACAGAAAGTATAAAAGCAAATTCCCATTAAATATGTGTATATCATGATGTTGAATTTCAACAACAAGCAAAAGTTAATTACTATTTTAATTTATGATTTGTACTTGTACAAAGACTCTCACTTTCATATGATTGAATATGTTTTCTTTTTTTTTTTTAAATAATTGAAATAATGTTTAATTTTGTCTGAGTTTTTAACATTAGCACTCTCCTGGGCAGGAGAATTAGATTCATTAACAACTTCATTAAGTTGATTAAAATTCTAGCATTCACTATCTTCCTATTTCAGTTATGTATTACTGATCTGCCTTGTCTTTAAAAGTTTAATTGCCTGAGCAATTCCCAAGGGAATATTTCTGCTTTTTAAAATTCAAAATAATTTAGTAATAATGTTAAACTTTTCATAAGGGATAAAGACAGTCTGATTTTTTACATTCCTACTTGATCTGACATGTCTGACTCCTGTGACTTACTGAATTAATCTACTAAACTAAGTGAGAAAAATCTGGTTTTGAAACATCGGTTGTAGAGAGAGTAAACACTTCATAATGCCATTTTTGAATAGGCAGCAGCTGTTACCGTTAGAGAGATTCTTCATGAAATGTACAGGCTACTTCTCCAATAGTTGATGGGGGTTTCTGTGCTCTCATCTTTCTGCTAGTTTTTACCGTCATGACTTATTTTCATTTCTGCAATACCAAAATGTCAAGAAATTTGTTTCAGTTGGTTTCCTTTGTGATTCTAGAAACCTTCACAGAATGTGAATTTCTCTGACTGACTATCCCCACAGCCATCCTCCCTAGTAAATGGCATCCTTTCCCTTACATAAAGAATCCAAATTTACTTTTACTTTCCTTGTCAGTGTTCAGTGTAACAAGGTTTTGAGGTAAAATGTTCAGTTAACCTTTTTAACACGGATACTTTTTTGGGTTGTCACTCTCCTTATAGAACTTTCCACTTGTTTTTTTCCGTCAATAACAACAGGAAAAAAACCTTTTTATCCCAGTATGATCAGTTTGCCCATATAATAAAAACTTATTTAGACCTGACTTTCCATAACTCTGATGAGCATGAGGGTTGGGATACATATATATGTGTAATTATTGCTTAGCATGAAACCTGGAAGTTAAAGATTTCATGGCTGCACAAGATCTGTGTCAGAAAACAGGAAGAAGAATTTGTCCCATCCCACTCCATGGGCATGAGGGTGAGGTTAACTTTTCAATTCTCTGTGCTGTAATCAGGAGTAATGACAATTGTTCTAGAAGTTCAAATAAATCACACATTTACTTAAACTTCAGCTGAACTACAAGAGATAGTGGCTTGGCAAAGGTTATAACAATACTAAAACTCAGTGGAATCATGAGAGACAAAGGCTTAGTAAAACCTGTAACGATATTACCCTAATGTGCCAAAAATGAAGTTAGAGACAAAGAGAGTGGAAAAGAAAGAGGAATGGAAGGAGGAGGGGAGGGAGGGA
>VWZZ01007194.1:3636-26875 GCA_013399095.1 Psophia crepitans | reverse complement strand
TCATACAATTTCATTCAGATTCTACAACTAATGGCAACCATGTGTATAAATTGGATTCACTGGACAGAGGAAGGAAGGAAGGAAGGAAGGAAGGAAGGAAGGAAGGAAGGATAAGAGAAAAGATATCACCACCCTTGGATCAAGTGAGGTTCTTTGCTCATAGTTGTAGTCCGCAGGTGGTGGACATGTACCGAAAACTTGTGTTTCCCCTTTTTATAAGCCAAAGTGCCTGGCCCATAGGCAGGGTTTTGTCATCACTGAGCAGCTGCAGTATGTGCTCAGGAATGTTCCAGAAATGAGTCAGTGGGCTATGGAGGTCTCACTATTTGTCCACCCTCCCATCCTGGCCTTCAGGGTTGAGTAAGTGATGGTCTTTCACAGGCACGCATGTACAGACAGTACATGGGCTTTGTCGGCATGTTTCAGGGAGAGGCGAAGGGGCTCACAAGATTGTATCCTGCTTCCGCAGGCTCTGACCTTTGTCAAGATGGATGTTTGCCACATTCCTTTGTTGACAGTTCATCCCTGCTTTTGTCAAGATGGATGTTTGTGACATTCACTTGTTATTGTAGCCTTACAGTAAGCTTTAAAAAATGTTTTGTTTCATATTGGAAATTGTAAAAAGGTTTTTTTTTGATATTTTAATTGTACTATATAAAAGTGGTTTGTTTTTTTTTTTTAGTGTATAGAAAGACAGAAAATATCAGATCTTTGGTATTGGATGTTATCAAAGATCCAGTCCTGAAGTAGTTTGATCTTATATTGCAACGTTTGTGGTCATATCAGCATGCATGCAATGGCATCTCTTTTATACCAAATAGCCTCATGATTTGAAAAGATGTACTCCTTTTAAAGAAACAGATTGTTGGGAGTATATCTGATACAATGAGTGAAACAAAACACCTCTCTGTTGCACGTAATCTTATGTTTCCTTTTGTTTTGGAGAACATGCCTTTGTATAGCTTATAATATGATATGAACTTTATGGTTAGTTTTGTTAAAAAGAGGAGCTCAGTTTTGTCTTCCAGAATTCTGACCCTGATGCAATGTTATTCAGGTCTGTATTAGGATCCTCGGCTTATAATTTATTATGTGCAGGTTAATATCTAAGTCTACTTTATAGCTTCAGATCTTCACAAAGTCTTGTCATAACAATGCCTTTTTATTGTTTCCAACATTTGAAAGCTGTTTTTTTTTTGTTTTTCATATTCCCAACACACTGCAATTTTCTATGGCATTACAGCTCCTGTTAGTGCATTCTGTCAAATGCCTAGCTTTTAGCACATGCTCTTGTTGTTGATCTCAGTCTTCCAGTTCCAGGTCGTTTAAGCTACTACTGAAGTTATAACTTGCTGAATTAGAAACTTAAGGAGTTATTTTCAGGATTGTTTTTTCCAGGTATTTTGTTCCATCAGCAACTATATGCAACTTGAAAGAGCTAGAGAGAGAAATCCTAGGGATTTTTCTACCAAAAAAGTAAAAAGTGCAAATTATTATCTCTAGCAAGAGCTTATTTAGAAAACCAAGCAGGGTCTGCCTGAGAAACTATCACTTACCCTCTCAAAGGATGTACCAAACCACCATCAATAGAGTATTCACTGTACAAGAGGAGGTGACAAACAGAACTAGTTCACAGTTTAGAGATTTGAGCCTTCCTACAGCTTTTGACTGCTCCTACTCTGCCAGCAAAGGCTGCCTGGGTGCCTCATCAGGTTGGTGTCACCAAGGTTTAACCAAATAGCTTGTTACAACCAGCTAGCTTCTGTCTGTGTTGTTGAGCAAGTAATAATTGATAATTCTAACCTGTGCATACACCGCCTGCAATCTCTCTACATATGACTGATAATGTTGAAACACACCTGTTTCTGTAACACAATCTACCCTTAGAATCTGCTGGGTTTTGATCTTCTTTTTTTATCCACTTTGCACAAAACCAGCATTGTATGATGCAATACAGAGTGCTACAAAATGATCCTATTAGCAGCCAAACCATCTACTGCTAATCAATTAACCTTTGAGTGGTTATTATGTGTCTGCAGCCTTTTTCATTACCAAGCTATTGTTATCATACAATTTGCTATCATATCTCAGTAGCCATCAGTGATACTGGGAATTTTGTATATTTTCTTGAATCAAATATTTTTAAATTACTGTACTTTTTAAAGCTTTGTCATGATTTTGCCCCAGTTAGCAACTAAGTACCACTCGGCCACTGTCTCACTCCCCCGACCATGGGATGAGGTACAGAATCAGAAAAGTGAAAGTAAGAAAACTCATGGTTTGAGATAGAGACCGTTTAACAGGTAAAACAAAAGCTGTGCACAAGCAAAGCGAAACAAGGACTTCATTCACAACTTCCTATGTACAGGCAGGTGTTCAGCCATCCCCAGGAAAGCAGAGTTCCATTGTGTGTGACGGTGACTAGAGAAGACAAATGGCATCACTCTCAATGTCTCCTCTTTCTTCTTCTTCCCCCAGCTTTATATGCTGACCATGACATCATATTATGGTGTGGAATATCTCTCTGATCAGTTGGGGTCAGCTGTCCTGACTGTGTCCCCTTCCAGCTCCTTGTGCACCCTCAGCCCACTCACTGGTGGGGTGCTGTGAGAAGCAGAAAAGGCCTTGGCTCTATATAAGCGCTGCTCAGCAGTAACAAAAGCATCCCTGTGTTATCAACACTGTGTTCAGCACAAATCCAAAATGTGTCCCCATACCAGTTACCGTGAAGAAAAATAATTCTATCGCAGCCAAAACCAGCACAAGTTTTCTTGGTTTGTTGGCAAAATTGTTGTTAGTATGTCATCATCTGTGTTAGATCACGGCATTAAAAGCACACACGTTTGCAAAGGGTTTGTTTATGTCCTGGGTTTAGCTAGAATAGATTTAAGTTTTGCCAGAAGTTGGAATGGGACACAGCCAGGACAGGTGACCCAAATGGCCAAAGGGCGTATTCCATACCATATGATGTCATGCTCAGCATAGAAGGGAAGACTCATCCGGGAGGGGCGGTACTTCTCCAGGTGGTGAGGCTCGGAGACTGGCTAGTTTTGGGATGGGTCTGAGCATGTGGCCTGAGTTGTATGGTTGATGGGTGAGAAACTGCATTACATATCATGAGTATTGTTGTCGTCATTTTCCACTCCCTTTGCTGTCTCAGTAAAACTGTCCTCCATCGTTATCAGCATTCAGGGGGGTCTGCCTTTTCTTTCCCATTCTCCTACCTGTGGCAAGGCACGGGGGAGGGGGGAGCAAGTGAATGGCTGTGTGGTGCCCAGCTGCTGTCTGGGGTAAAACCACGACAGCTTACAAAAAGCATGGTTTATAACTATGTAATTATATTTCCTCCACACTGGGTACATTAATGATTTCTCACTTAGTTGCAGATCATTTGTCTTATTCACTTTTCACAGAAGTAGTCTATCTCTCATTTGATGATTTTCATGAACACGGCTTGAATTAATTGTTTAGTCATAAAACAAAATCTTAGGGTAGAAATTCCTACATAGGTCATGTCCAGAAGGATGGATTTTTGAAATATAACAACTATGGATTGAGAGCAGTCCTAATGAGAAGGACTTGGGGATGTTGGTGGACAAGAAGCTCAACACGATGCAGTAATGCACTCTTGCAGCCCAGAAAGACAACTGAGTCCTGCGCTGCATCAAAACAAATGCAACCTGCAGGTTGAAGGAGATGATTCTGCCCCTCTACTCTGCTCTTGTGATTCCCCACCTGGAGTACTGCATCCAGCTCCGGGGTCCCCAGTACAGGAAAGACATGGAGCTGCTGGAGCAAGTCCAGAGGAGGACCACAAAGTGGATCAGGGGACTGGAGCACCTCTCCTATAAGGACAGGCTGAGGGAGTTGGGTTTGTTCAGCCTGGAGAAGGGCAGACCTAATTGTGGCCTTCCAGTGCCTAAACAGGTCTACAGAAAAGCTGAAGAGGGACTGTTTATCAGGGAGTGTAGTGACAGGACAAGGGGTAATGGGTTTTAACTAAAAGAGGGGGAATTTAGTTTAGATGTTAGGAAGAAATTCTTTATTGTGAGGGTGGTGAGACAATGGAACAGGGTGCCCAGAGAGGCTGGAGATTACCCATTCCTGGAAATGTTTAAGACCAGGTTGGATCAGGCTTTGGGCAACCCGGTCTAGTGGAAGTTCCCCCCTCAGTCCCCTAATGGGAGGGGGGTTGGAACTAGACAGTCTTTAAGGTCTCTTCCAACTCAAACAGGATTGATAATTGAGATGAGTAGAGATTTTTTCTTTCCATGATTTTATAATTACCTGATATCGACTACTCTCATGACATTAATTGCATTCCTTTCCCGTTCCAGGTTGAATTGTTGGATGAAGGTAATTTAATAAGAAAGTTGGTTGAGTCAAGAAATGTTATGCATAAAAGACTACTGTAGAGATTTTTGCATGCAATCGATATTGTTAATTTATATCCTGAAATGATGAAAAATTGTAACATGCGTTAAGCTTTGTTTTGTCACTCTTGTCTCCTTTCCTGCACATGTTCTGCAGTTCCACTCCAAAACTTTTTCACTGGGGAGACAAGAGTCTCCAATGGTACTACTCTCCTACACTAACAGTAAAAAAATACATCTTACTTCACACAGCTCTATTCACATGCTCACAAAAAGAAAAAGGTCAATAAATAAAATCCCCTTTTGCTCAGTGGGACATTTTCCATTAAAGACATTCTGATCTAAGGAAAAAAAATCAACCAGATCTTCTTTGAAGTTTTGATATGTTTCTTGCTGTGTAGACACCAAAATAATAGGTAGTGTGGTAGAAAGAAGTGAAAAGTATATGAAGGGTAAAGTAAAGTAACACAAATGTTTTTAAAGAGCCTAGAATTTACTCTTCACACAAGATGTCTCTAATGTACCAGAAGGCTGGCCCAATATCTTGATTTTGCTTTTTCATCAGACGATGACTTCAAGGTAACATTTCCTAAGCAGACATGTAGTATTTCTAATTTACCTGAGAGAAAATCAAAACCAGAAGGCCTCTAGTGGTTGTCAATTAAATGCACACAGCATTCATCTAGATTTTTTTTGCCTTTGAAGAGTTTTAGGTGGTTTTTTTTCAGGGGGGTGGGGCAGGGGAGGGGCTGGATTAGTTATTCTTTTAAGCAGATATACATCTTTCTGGCTGCATTATTGTGGAACAATGGTGACATTTTGCCAGAACTGGCTATGTACATTCCCAGAATGTGTTCTGGGTTAACTTTTGTCTTTACATGTAGTGGTTCAAATCACATCTGGGTACTGCATTTGCTGCTGTAATGGTCTTTAGGTTGCAGCATTACGCTCTTCAGGGAAAGGAAACCCTTTTCTAAACTTACTCACTGATGTTAGGTTGAAGTTAAAACTATGTTTCATCTGGAAGGAAATATTTCTTCGGACAGGGAACGTGAATATGTTCCTTGGTAAGACAAAGAATATCTTGTGGGTAATGTACTATACTTTCTGTTATTAATGTTTCTGCTAAAGTAAGCCTAATCAAGTAAAATAGAAAAGCATCAAAAGGGGTGATTTTGAGTCACCTTATCCAGCATGTTCTCTAACGTAGTAGCTAAGGTGTTCTCTGGAGATATGAAAATATCCAGAAAGGATTTCAGAAACCATCTGAGAGAAGTGGAACACAAGTCTTTACAACCACGGGAGAGGCATCCTTCAATGCTGTGAACTGCCTGAATAAAACCATTCTCTTTTTTTGTTATTCTTTTTTTCTGTTTTTGTTGTTCTCTGTTTAAAGCAAAAGGAGAAAAAATATACAGGGGTTAGGCTTAGTTTCATGTTAATATTCTCTTCTTTACCAATGAATGTAGATGCTTCTTAATTTCTTTTAGGATTATTTGAAATAGTAATATCAGGTGACTGTACTGCTGTCCTGAGAACTTACATTCATCTTTTAAAAGAAGTTTAGAGAATATCTTATTCTTAATCTATATAATGCTTAGTGTTCAGGTAGAGTAGAACATGTGTTTCTAATATTTTGCTTTTAAAAACTAGCATATTGTAGTATTGGAAGTCTTACAGAAATACAAATGGATGAAGTATGTCTCTGGACATTACCTTTCTTTTTTTTTTTTAAGTCAGAGTCAAACCTAGAAAGAAATCTGATATTAAATTCAGTCAGAATAACTTTTTTCTTTCTTCAGTCTTTCTAGATTAGCACATAAAGTAGGCATCATTCATACATCTCTAAACTGCTTTGTCATTAGCCCTAAAATCCCAACATGCCAGAGACAATTGTGTAATTGAATCTAGAGTTATGACATCGTGTGATTCTCATTAAAAGAATTTAATATATATATATTTAGCATGTATATGTGTAGAAAATCTTACTGAAGGAGGAGATTTTGCTTCATCCTTTTAAAATCAGTTCCACTAAACTACTCTGCAAGGAAGTAACACTCTGCCCATTACGATTGTGATGCATGGGATGACATTTTACAATTGAGCAATAAAATTTCCTTTGTTATTATAGTTATTGAATTTTCAGGGTATGACATTATAGTTCATATTTCACTCATTTCAACCATAAATCCCACTTTTTTGTTTATGTCAGGTAAAATGTTTTAAGCAAAACATTCATTGTACTCATTAACATGTGAGTTAATACATTAACTTAAATGATTTTTGCTTGGTTCTTCCGGGCAGAAAATTCTGCCAGGTTTTTCTTGTATTTTTGGCAGGGCTTTCATCCCGTTTACAAAAACTGAATAGTTCTACCTGTAAGTGAATTGCCCTTACTCTGAAAAACTGATGCAATAGCGTCTTTCCTTTTTTCTAGGAAACTACCCTGCAATTGTGATATGCAATTTACAACACATAAAGCATCCAGGAGAGATTTTCATTTTCATTTTCCTAAAAACAAAAAACCCCCAAACCAAACCAAACACCAAAATAAGCCCTACTAGGCTTTCAAGTTATTCAGTCTTCAGATATTGAATCAAAACTTGCCAGCAGTATAGGTTTCTCAAAAATTCAAAAGTATAAACTAAAGATGTAGGCAGGTTACATTGTTCTCTGCTCATTCCCAATACAGTTGTAAGAGGTTTTGTAACATTAAACAACTTCTGCACAGAATGGATGAGGGCTCTTCTGAGTGAACTTGATATATAACCCATGGCTAATTCTCCTGTCCCAGATGTACACTGTGCTTGTCAGTGGCACACATTATGCCTTTGGTTTGTGAAAGCTTGGAATACAAGTGCATAAAACCACCGCATTGAGAAGGCTGACATTTGGGCTTTTTTCTCTATCCATTCCCAAGGTTGGAAGAATTTCAAAAGAGTGCAAGAAACAACAATGCACCCCTCACTGAAAATTGATCATGGTGGGTAGTGAATCACCTACCTTCAGACACTACTGGAGAATGGTTAACTGCACTGGATCAGTATTTAGGAATCCTGAGTGCAATTTTGTTCTCTGCTTTTTTCTGTTCCCTAAGGGAAATAATTTAGTCTCTTTTTCATTCTCTCTTTTGTAAAATAGCAATAGTATTGCATTACGTAATTGGATGGAGGGGAATTTCGTAGTTATATGGAATTCAGATGTTTTTAGTGATTAGATACGAACTGTTAGATAACGTGAAAGCAGGACACAGAGTAGCTCCAGAAAGCTTCAGAAGAAGAAAAATACAGATGTTTGAAGCACCTGCAACACAAAAATACATTTTAAATTATATTTTTTTCTTCCAGAGGTTTATATGCATTTATGCGGTGCATTTTTCCTTCTTCTTTTGGTTTCCTTCCTCCCTTACTGCTTTCTTTTCCGGCCCATCAAACCTTTTTCATATTAGATTTTCCTTTACACTGCCTACATACTTTACTCAATTGACTTCTTGACTCAGCCAGCTTCATGTATTCAGTTATCAAGTCCCAACTCTACATTTGCCTTCTTCTTTCTCTACATGTCCTTTTCTTTTTTTTTTATACCAGTCTCTAATTTTCACAGTTGGCTCTGTGCCCAAGTTTACTGCTGATCCTGCTGTTGTTTTTATACTACAGAATATAAATTTATACTGAAAAGTGTTTGAATTGTGGGAACATTCCAAGGCTTCTGTTTCCATGTGAGTTTCAGACTTGCCTGTTCATACTTGGAGAAGTCATCCTCAGCAAGGTGTATGTTATTTTTTCCATGTAGACATTGATCTCACTTGTGAGTTTGACAGAATAATAAGATCCCTGCTTATGCACGTGTATATCTCTATAAATTTTTAGCATTTTGTAGAATTGTATTATCAAGGGGAGAAAATGTTAAATTCAGAGAGAAGTCTTTTCTTTTTTTAAAACTTTAGAAGGCGCAAACCAAAATACGTTTCCAATACATAAGTGGTTTCTGAGTTCATTTATGCAGCATCAGAGAAACTATTTTTCATCCCATCTGGGGTACTGCTCATATAGAATGAAACAGCAATTTTATAACACAGCAAAAGTAGGGAAAGGTAGTAATCAGATAATTCAGATTTTTTTACTCTCACCATAAGTGACAACGAGCATATCCAAACTGTGTTTTCATTCATCTGCAGTTTTATCCCTCCTTGCTCTCTCCAGTGAGCAGTGATATCCTATTCTATATGTGTCATCCTCATGGGAAGCCAAACAACCACACATGGCTGTGAGCTCTGAATGGAGAAAGATGTCTGAATGTACTCTTGTCAGAGGAGACAACCTAGTGGGCCAGGAGTTTTGTTTGGGAAGGAAATAACTCTCATGGAACAGTTTAAGTAGTGCTTTGCTGTGACTTGTGCTTTCTCAGAAAAACTCACCAAAAGCCTTGTGGTTTGGGGGAATAGTAGCCCAGTTAGTTGCTTTCAGCAAAGATAGTTCACCTTTTTGCAGCTTTCCTCATTTATGTGCAAAACCAGATAAGAAAATTATCATTATCTTATGGATCTTGCCCTCATTCCATTAGTGTATTATTCTATTACACAGCTAGTAGTCTGGAATACAGTCCTTCAGGACTTTAGTATCTCATTGGGCCAAAATAATTGAATAGTTATTTCCTGAGGCAAAAGAAAAAAGTCTGAGATTGTTTTTTTTTTTTTCATTTGGGTTGTGGGAGTTTTGTTGTTGTTTTTTGTTGTACTTTTTTCTTCCTGCACAGAATGAACACGATAGCATTGATAAACTGCAGAAGAGATTTCACTACCACTTGAAAGTGAAAATAAAAATGTTTAGGAACTGGGGAAATGTTCCTTACCTATTAAAACTTCTGTGTACTGCATCTGGAATTTTGGCTGATTTCTAATGCACTGCACGGTCAGAACAAAGTCCAAGTCTTGATCTGCCCTCATTGATATAAGACATTCAAAACTAGAACTAATGAATCAAGGTTAATATCAATTTCCAAACACTCAATTCCCAAGGCAACGTTTTCGATGTGCTTGGGTTTCCTTGGGGGCTTTGGTTGGGTTTTTTGGGTTTGGTTTCCCAAAAGAAAACTCAGCTGTGTTAGTTCATTGACTTGTCTTCATTCCACTCCATCTACAAAATGGGCTATGATGCCACAGCTTGCTTTCTGAAAGAGTGTGTGAGGTCAGGAGGAAGAAATTGGTATTATCTCTGCATTGTGATACTATTTTTTTTAACCATGCATGTCAATGAGTATTCATCTTACTCATTCTTCATCCCAATCTCAAATTAGAAACTAGCAAGGATGTGTCAGATTGAGTCTATTCTGACTCAATAATAATACAGTTTACTCTACACTTCCTATGCAGTATTAGTACTGGAAGCTGATTATTGAGGTTGCCTAGGAGCTAAGAATGTTACAGATGTATTTAAAGGCCATAATGATGCAAACTCACCCAAACTCACCCGTTTGGTGATGACCAGTTAAAGAGACTTCTGATTGAAAGAAGACATTAAATCTTGTCAGAATTTTGATTCTCATCTGTGACAAACAAAAATACACTACCTACTCTTACAAAGTCTGAATGAATTGCTGTGCTCCATACATACATGCAAATGCTCCTGTTTTAATGCTTCCTAGAGGACAACTCATTACACAGCTCAATATGTATTTCATCCTGACTGGGTGAAAATCAACCTTTTAAGTAAATACTAATGAGGGAAGAAGACCACAAAATGTAAATAAACTATTTCTGCTCCTTTTGTTTCCCAGTCATCCTCATCATCCTGGCTCTGGCCAATTTCATGCTAAGGAACTTATGAGTGCTGTGACTATCACTGAGTTCTCCTGTCATCCTTTTGAAGCATCACTGGTGTTGATCACATACTTCTATCGTAATCAGAGGATGAGTCAATTGTCTGCAGCTGTGGACAACTACTTGAGTGTGTTGCACAGATAACTCTATTTGATGTTGAAAGTTTAAATGATTGGTCAAATTAGATGTTTTTTTGATTAAGTTTCTTTGTGCTACAAGATGCTCAGACTATGCTAGTGATTAGTTGAGAGAAAATGTGTTCCAGGATTAGGAAAGCTTCCCAAGATTTTCGTACACTAAAAAGAGCAGCAATCTGTCGCAAGCCTGCCATGTGGATACATTGTGTTAATTATCATCAGTGTGATTTTTTTTTTTTTAATTTTTTTCCCCCCCCAATAAAAATCTCTGAGAACAACTTGCAAGAATGTTATTAGATGGTCTGTGATCCTCTGGAAAATGGTGAGACACAAGCAGTGGATGCAGCTTGCAAGTTGTTTAAATGGACCATCACTGATTTACTACAGCTGAGTATGTAGACCTATAACCTGTAAAACAGTATTACTGATTTAAGGCTTATCTGTTAGCTGCATGATATAGAAATGTTAGCAGACTTACACATATAAGAATTCACAAGACAGATAAGTAAGGCTAGGAAAAAACCATCCGTTTTGGTGATGTCATCTGACAAGTCCTCAAGAGATACCCACAGTATTTAAGAGATCGTTGATGGATATATGGCAACTTTGGGGTCTAACCCTAGCCCGGGTAGTTCCTGGATACGCTTTTACCAAGTTGGATTTAGAGCATGGCACTGTCTGCGTCCTATTGCCACTTTGCTCCTAGCTGATATTGTTTTGAAAGAGAAGGAAAAAAAGAGGGGGTGATCTTAGTTTTTCCTCTTCTATCTGTAATTACTGTGCTCTAGTCCAAAAGCAGGTAACATAATTGCATTGCTATTCTATATGAGCATATAAATGTCACATCAGGGTCAGGGCAGAAAATCAGTGTGCTTTCGTCATGGTTTAACCCAGCAGGCAGCTAAAACAACCACACAGCCATTCACTCATTCTCCCACCCCAGTGGGATGGGCAAGAGAATAGAAAATGGAAAAGGAAACAACTTGTGGGTTGAGATAAAGACAATTTAATAGGACACATAAAGGAAGATGATGATGATGATGATAGAATATACAAAACAAGTGATAAACAGTATGATTTCTCACCACTTGAAGTTGATGCTCTGCCTCCTAGCCCAGCCCCCACTTACATACAGAATATCACATCATAAGGTATGGAATACCACTTTGGCCAGCTGGGGTCAGCTACCCCCCACCTTCTTGCTGGCAGGGCAGTATGAGAAGCTGAAAAGTCCTTGACTGCTTGGCAATAACTAAAACCATCCATGTGTCATCAACATTATTCTCATCCTAAATCCAAAACACAGCACTATAACAGCTGCTAGGAAGAAAATTAATGCTACCCCTGCTGAAACAAGGGTAGCTTTACAAATAGAAAATAAGTCCTTAATTTAAAAATGAGACAATTATTGTCTTCAAGACACCACCTGTTCACCATTCCCACTTCAGTGCATTGTAAAGGTGGTCATGATGGAAACAGAAGATGCAACATTTTCCCTCCCACAATATTTTGTATTTCCAAACAAATTAATAAATTCTTACTCATGAAAACCACGTAATTATTTTTTTTTCTTCATTGTCATGGAGATAACTAAGGTAGGATCTGACTTTATAGTGGTGTAGTCCGGCATAATTCAATAGACCTTTTTGGACCTATACCACTTTACAGAGCTGAAGTTCACACCATGTGCTATTGTAGCTTTCTTAATTTATTTTGCAATTTCCAAGATTCTGAGAGTCAGATTACAGATGTAATCTTTGCCATAAATCCTCAAAATTGTCCAGTCCTCTGCTAATCCAACCTTGTAAACACTGATCACATTATGTGTGTGATACTTGCACACTCAAGTAGAGAATGCTGGAAGGATCTTGCAGTCCAAGCAAATGGGTAAGTTTGATTCAGTCAATAGAAACCTCTGAAGAACATCATAGAATCATAGACTCACAGAATGGTTTGGGTTGAAAGGGACCACAAGGATCATTTAGTTCCAACCCCCCTGCCATGGGAAGGGACACCCTACACTAGATCAGGTTGCCCAAAGCCCCATCCAACCTGGCCTTGAACACTTACAGGGATGATGCCTCCACAACTTCTCTGGGAAACCTGTTCCAGGGTCTCACCACCCTCACAGGAAAGAATTTCTTCCTGAGGTCCAATCTAAATCTGGTCTCTTTGAATTTAAACCCATTACCCCTTGTCTTCTTACTGCATATGTCCATCATCTTGTAGTAATTTCAAAGGAAAAAGAAAGACGGGAAAAATGAAGCAACATTGGTGTTTCTGACACCAAGAAGGGGAGAAACTTGAAGCTTGAAACTCTATTTATCCTTGTGTACCATTGACCATACATCCAATTATGTAGTCTTTCTTCCTGACATCTGCAAAATTCACCTTGCAAAATAAGGGACATGAATTAGATGCATCTTCAGATGTTTTCCTGGTGTGATAGGAGCATGGATCCCCTGTTACTGTAGGACTTCTCACACCAAAGGCTGACTGATACCTGCAACCTTTTCCCACAGCATGAGCAGCCCTTCCAGTGGTCCTGCTACTGTAGCAGGTAGCATTGTCAGCAGGTAAGAGATCAGTACTGTTTTTTCTTCTGTAGCTACAGCTCTTGTGTCAGTGGGTGCTGAAAGAGGGAGGTGGCTTCAAGGTAAGTTCTACAGCTCTGGGGGAGTGAAGGAGAAGATGGCCGCAGTATCTTCAGTGCTACTTTTCACTTCAGTCTCAAACACCAAACTATGTCTCCAAAGGAACCCCACAGCCTTTACATGTTGAAAGGAAAAGAAAGAGAGAATCTGACTTTTCCTCCTTCACCTTTCTCTCCCTGTACTCTTGGAACTGCACCACTCAAAAGCTTAAAAAGCTTGTAACAACTAGTGATACCGTTATACTATTTAGCGTAGTCAGATACAGTGATCATTGAATAGTTACTCAGCATTGATAATCTTTCCTTTGATGGCTGGATTATGACTATATAATTCCACTATGATTAAAGTAGTGTGTTTTTTGGAGTTACATACAGAAGTTCAATAAGCTGCCTATTCCCTACTTTATCTGCTGCTTCCTTCTACCTATCTTTATGTTGTGTTCAGAGATTAGGATGCTTTTTATGTTTCTTGTTACTGATGTTATAGCTGGTAATAAGAAGGTATAACCCAAATTAAAACCTATTCCTTCCCCAGGAAGGTCTTTCACATTACTCAAGATACATGTGATTTTACATCTTCAGATTCCTTTTGCTTCATAGTTTTATACTTTATGTGCAGCTTCAAGATGCCCTATTTTAACTAATGAGTTTTTTGGGCAGCATTCAGCAATGCAGATTTACATAAATTGTACTTCTTTGTGATATTTTGGTAAATATTAAAGGTTCTGATCCCATCTATGTTTATATCATTATTAGAAGACATAAAAACAACAAGGACAACCTACCTTATTGTTGTTAGTCTAAGTATTCACTAATTACTATTAATTTGATTAGTACAGCAAATTAAAGCAGAAAAGAGCCAGAGTTTATTCATGCTTAAATTACAGAAGTCAGTGGGTTATACAGTGTTCGCACTTTATTGAAGTCATGAACATTTAAACCTATGTGCTGGAAATACAGATGGGTTCTCTGGCTTCATTGAAATTTAACATTCATCTGGTATCATTTAATTTTTGGCAGAATTCTTTATGTGTGTGTCTGCAAATATCTACAGCTGTAAGAACACAGCTTTGCTATTAACAAGTCCACAACATGCTAAAATATACAGACAATTCTTTGCTATAATTCATCAAAACAATCTTAAATCTGCATTATAGGTAATGCAATAATTTAGTTTTATTATAATGAAACAAACTTTAAAATAACCCTTGATCTTCGGCTATTCATCTTACAGCCTAAGTTTTGAGACAACCTCAGATTTGCAATACTCCAGTACATTAAGTGCTGTTAAATTGTAGACCAGACAAGTTTTCCATCCTAGGGTCTGTGCAATGTCCCTTCTAAATAACAACGTTTAGGCATTTGGCCTTCACTCTGAAATTCAGTATAAAATTCTTCCTAGGTTTTCTTTATATAATGTGTAGGGAAAGTTAAGAATCTCCCAGGGCAATTCACAGTAACCAGGTGGCAGTGCAGAGAAAAAACCCTCTGTCCAGATCGGCAGCCCTCTGAGAGCTTGGCACCTCTGACCGAAAGCAATTCAGGCCCAAAAAGAAAGTTGGCTTTTGATGAAAATGAGGAAGATGTAATACCACTCGCTGTCTTCTGTACAATGACCAGGTTGAATTATTTCTGCTGAAAAGAAGGGGGATATGCACGTTTCATTATCTCCTCAACACGAGGAGATTTTACAAAATACTCAGTCATTACTGATATTTCAGGTGAGGAAAGTGCTCTTACCCATTAAATACTGTTAAATTGAAAGCTAGAACAGGCAAGCAAGCGATTCATCTACATCCATCAGGCAATTATCCTAAAATCTTATTTTTTACATTGTTCAAGGAATGTGTCTTGTTATCCCATGAAGACTGGAAAAGAGAGATTTAGTTAAAGCATTCTTTAGGCAAATATCTGTCGGTATCCTCTGATGGAAGGGAAGATCTTGATCCAAACTGCAGCTCTGAACTTGCTACCAAGCAGACACTGTTTTGTTATTCACACTGGCTGAAGGTGAGACAACAGCCCCTATAAATACCTGAACCTTTCTATCACCCTAAAGAGAAAAGGTGTCCTGAAGACATACCACTTTAGCTTGGCTCTTGTAGGTACTTGATGAGTTTGGGAGGTCTGGACTTGTGAGCAGGTACCAGGAGGTTCAGGGCTATGCAGTGATGTGCTTCACCCAGGTTCAAAATCTGTCACCAAATTACACAAACAGTAAAGAAAGTGGCAGGGGATTTTGTTTTTGCATCTCTCATTTACATTAATGGAAGCTGTGTGACTAAATCTCTATGCTCAGCAAAGAAATTCTGTCCCTTAAATGAATATATTAGAAGAAATAAGGAATTAATTCAGAGACTGAAAGAAACATTTGCAAGCTTATGGTGCAGTGATTGCCTTCTCCATTCTACAGGAAAACTGCTTACATCAAACATATTGGTGTTAGGTTGATGGTTGGACAAGATGATCTCAGAGGTCCTTTCCAACCTTAGTGATTCTATGATTCTATGATTCTATATAGAAAATTATAAAATGCAGAAAGTACTGAATATTATAGAGCTTCAGTCCAAGCTCTGTCTCCCCTTTCTGCTGTTCTCATTGCTATGTAACGCACGCACCATACAGAGTGCTGGCCTTAAAAGAGTTGAATAGAATAAATGTCAACACTAAATAAATCCTATTGCCAACAAGCTGCCAGAAAACGTTTATCACACTTCTGGTAAAGTTCAAAACAGTTACTGTACAAAGACGAATCATACCTTATATTGCACATATGTTGATCATAAACATTTATCAGACTTCTGGTAATTTCTGCAACGTTGAACAGACACAATAGTTTGTTGAAGAGAATGTCTGTCTTCTATACAGTAGGTAGATTTCTTGACTCAAAGCACAAGCGAAACATGTTTAGTGTTAGGAGGTTGTGCCAGAGATAAAATGAAGATGTATCTCTTTCTGAAATACAAATACAGAGAGATGTTATTAATTTTATTGTGTTCTGACAAACTTATTGTATGCTTAATTTGTTTAATAAATCTTTGAATTTTTATTTCCTGATAAACCAGTCATAAGGTTTTCATGGTGTCAGTGCTACAGTAAACATTAAATGAACTCCTGCAGGTCCTATTTATGAGAATTTGAAGTTAATGAAGACTTGATTATGGTTTAATTTGGTACAGACACAGGCTGTAGTGTCTACTGTTGTAGCAGATTCATGCTTCAGTCATTACTCGAGGTGCGTCCTCAGCAGGGCTGAGTACAGGGGGACAATCACCTCCTTGCTCCTGCTGGCTACACTATTCCTGATACAGGCCAGGATGCCGTTGGCCTTCTTGGCCACCTGGGCACACTGCCGGCTCATGTCCCGGCAAGTGTCAACCAACACCCCCAGGTCCTTTTCCTCCACACAGCTTTCCAGCCACCCCGCCCCCAGCCTGTAGCGCTGCCTGGGGTTGTTGTGGCCAAAGTGCAGGACCCGGCACTTTGCCACATTGACCCCCAGCCCACTGGTCTCTGCCCAGCGATCCAACCTGTCCAGGTCCCTCTGCAGAGCCATCCTACCCTCCGGCAGATCGACGCTTCCCCCCAGCTTGGGGTCGTCTGCAAACTTACTGAGGATGCACTCAGTGTGGCCTATGGCACTCAACTTAGTGGCCTATGGCAGAAAAACAAACAAACAAACAAGCAAACCCCATTTTTCTGCCCAGACTCATGCTCTAAACATCAGATTATTCTTTCATTTAGACCTTGCCATCTGATCCGATGCTTGCTGCAATATTGCTAAGATGGATCAGGAGTGGGGAGAATTCAAAGGCATGGCCCTTTAAGCGCAAAGTGAGACTAGTAGTTTGCATTTTCCCCAGTCTAAGAAGAATGACAAAGCCTTCTCCGCTATCTTTTGTTTTGATCAAAGCAGTTGATTGAAGATGTTTTTTCCTTTAAACATAATTTTTTTTTCTGCATTTATATTCTGTATAAAGATAATGGATTTAAGAAAAGGATTATGCTGGAAAAAGATCCCAACAAGCCCTCATCACACAGTATAAATCAATAATTGAACACCCTCTTATTTTGGACAAAAATCAGAGAGCTTTAATACACTTCATTGGCAGATTTAAAGTGTTATGCTACAATACATAATCATTCATTCAGTTATTAACCCAGAGTTACTTACTACCTTGCTACTTAGTTATGCAAAACTTAACATTTTTACAAATGTCATTCTGAGAATTTCTCCCTCCTTTAGAAATAAGGGGCAATTTTTAAGGCGTTAGAAGTGGAAATTTCAGGACAGATAAGGGTTTTTTTTGTTCTCTAGCTGCTAAATTTCTTTGCTTTAAGAATGCTTTGGGCTGTTATAGAGAAGTCCCTTTTAATGAGGTATGTGCTTGCAGTAAGATCAAAGGAATTTCAGGAAATAAAATGAAAATGAGATCTCATAAAGAATTAGAACTGGAAATTAAACAAATGAACAAACTGAACAAGAGTCAGTTATCCAGTTACTAACTGGATTCAAAATTTTGAATTATCTCTGAAATCAGAGAATACTTTATTGTAATATTTATGAAAAATAATCACTCTGGAACCCAGGCTGTGTACTCAGTTCTCTGACATAGAGCAATACAAAGTTTTACACAACAGTGTGACCATATATTAAAATCCTTTAGGCTCAAAATAACCTTTACCTTCTACAAAAGGATCTTCTTACAGAAGGGAGGTAAATTAGCCATGTTCTCTTACTATTTTTCTATTCCAGTAACTAGAGAAAGGAATGGTTTAGTAATGGCTCTGATAATGAGCCAAAATGCATTTTAGAAAGGTGGAAAAATGCATGCTAGGATTTGCCTTCCATAGCTGAAAAGTGTAAGCTAATGGAACCTAAAGTGATACAGTGTGGAAAGAGCTCTCATACTTCCTCTTCAATGGGATGAAAGAAGGAAGACAGAAGGTTATATTTTAGGAGGAACATTTTACATGTCTTCAAGGGTTTCATTTTCCATATGAAAAATTTTCCATACCTTTGTAGTCTGTAAGTTATTTCATTTGTTACAGCAGCCAGACTGAATATACAGAGTAAAGAATAAGTCATGCCACAAAGGGTTTACAAGCTGAAAAATATGGGATGAAAAGCAGAGAGAAATAACTGATATCTGTTTTTGCAGATGACAAAATAAAGTCCAGAGAAATTAGGTACACGTCTTACAAATTGCTTAGACAAAATCATCATATATGAAAGTTAAACTGGTTTGAGTAGAAATTAAGCACTTCTGAAAATATCTGCTACAGGCTTTGCTGCATGAGAAGGAGCCTGGATCCTGTCACAAATTGCCTTACCAGGACTGTATACAGGAAATACACAGGTTAGCATAGAGAATGATTAAAAAAAAAAAAAGTCATAATTTGTGGTACATGCCACAAAACTCACACGCGCAATTACATAAAAAGACTAGAGTGATTGCTAATCATGTTCAATTCAATCCCTAGATGAATAAGGAATGCAGACTAGAAGTCTTTACAAGGACATTTATAGACATCCTGAAAAAATAGTTCAGAACATAAAAATTAGCTTTGCAAATGACTTCTAAAGTGGGGTTTCAACCATCATGAAGACTGTGTTAGATGATCTTGCGCAGCCTGAAAATCAGTATTCTGAATTTTACCTTTATTCAGAATATTAAACACCACTTGAAATTTAAGGTTTCTTTGTTTCTTTTTTCTTGGTTTGCTTCTTCATAACTCTGGTGTTAATTCAGCATAACCTAGCTGCGTTCACTGTTTATGTATATTCGATTGCTCAATCAATGTTTATTTTTTCTTTATTTTACTAAATACTCTCAGCTTCTACATAAAAAGGTAGTTCATGAGTGAGTTGCCATGGTGATTTCAGGTGGCTGGAAAATGCCAAGATACAATATGTTGTGCATGTACATCTGCAAATATGAAACCAAAAGTAAAAGTAAATTTTTTGAGCTCAATGTGATAACAAACTAGCTACATGGATATCTAGATGAAACTGAAAAGTCTAACTCCTTACTTTGTAGCCGCTAAAAAAGTACATGATCTTTCAAATATAAAACAGTGAACTCACATAAAATATTAGTTAAAAAAATTAACATATGGATACTAGTTTTGACACCTGACGCTGTCAAGTGTACTGAAGACCGTCTGTCGCCTTTGACCTTATCGTGCCAGCCTCTGGATATAATTTTTTTTTTTTTTAGAACTCTGCAGACATGGACAAAATGTTAGTCAAAAAAATTAGCCTCTTCAAGTTCCAGCTTGTATCTTTTTATTTGTTCTTGCGTGTATAGATTTATAGACCATCACTGACACATACATAGATACAACAAATACTTTTATTCTGTTCTGTTTTTTATAAAGTTGGGAGTAAGACGCAAGAAATAAAACGGGGGTTAGAAACCAAATGGAAAAATTCTGTTTTAAAACTGGAGATCAATACGGTTTATGGAGGTGCATTTAGGCCTTGATAATCAGTTGATTAAGCAATGTAAAATATAAGAAAAACTGAAAAATTAGGAAAGTATTTATATTTCCAGAGAAAACAAATTTTTCATTGCTTAACTCTGCTTCTCTGAATATCTGTCTTCAGAGAATTTGCATCTATCTGGGTATGCTTAGAGAATAAAGTAAGCTTGCTTGTGTGAGATGGCGATTTTCAGAACAGAGACAATCTTTAAGGAAAACTAAATAAATAAACATAATTTAAAAGACAATTTATTTGACCAGAGAACATAAACAAAATTTTAGTTTTATATTTCAACTTTTATTGTTATGTAGTCAAATTTTCTCTCTTTTTTTTTTTTGAGATTTATTAAGGTTTCTATTAAACTATTGAGAATGCATTGTTTTGTCTCAGCGATGTGAGTCAAAGAATGAACACAAACCCCCCAGCCAATATCTCCATATTACTGTGTCAGTGCTGAAAAGGCAATAGCACAATGGATGATCTCATAACCTGATCTTCCTTTCACTCCTTCCAGCCTTCCCTGTACTCTAAAGGGACAATACCATGAAGCAAATCACCAGTCTTGCTCTTTTACTACATGTGGCAGTGTTGCAATCGGTTCCCATCCCTCAGGCTCATTCCTACTGCTGGAGCTCTTTGTGCTTTGCACCAGCAGTGGGGCCAGAACTTAAAATTTTAAGTTGTATTGGTCACATGTTAGGCAGATATTTCCCAGGCTTTGGAGTGGGTAGGGAAGACAAGACATCTGCATTCTTTCATGTCTCTGATTTTTCTAAGCATATAAAAATATCTGAAAGGCTAGTGGTGACAGTGTTGGGGAGTTGATTTGGGCAGTGGGAACTAAACCTGCAATAGTCAAAGTCTGTATTGTCTGCATGGAAGACACCCAAGAGAAACCTGACTTTTAGCATGCCCCAGCTTCTTTGGGAGAGCTACTTGGACTGGATTTCAGAAACAGAGTAGTGCATATGTGTCAGAGTCCAATATTCTCTGGCCAAGTTCTTTTAGATATTCCACACATCATGTGTAGGGGTGAAATCTTTAATACAAAAACATACTTACTTAAAGATATTTGATGTTACATGGATTTTCTGATTCACTGTAGTTTTACAAGCAATACTGAAAACAGAATACAAATTTAAGTTACACTTGGCAAAATATAGCTATTGCAATACGCAGTTCACTCACAGTACCAATGTGATTCCCTTTACCAGCCTCTATAACATACTCACTGTTGTGGTGTTAGGTGTTCTCAGTTGCCAGGAAGGAATATGTGAGTTGAAGCCAGCTCAAACCCATTGCTCTCTTTGAAATTCTTTTGTTAGCTGTTTAGTTCTTACACTCTGTGCTGCACTGAGACACATATTCACTTCCCCAGGTTGGTCTGGTTAGCTCAGGGAGACTTTTATACTCTTTTAATGAACACGGGGAGAAACATTTACATAACCGGTTAATCCACTCAGCTGCTGGTAGCTGTTGACATCTCCAGTTCCCTTTGAGCTGAGGTAAAGTCAGCTTCTTTGCAACAGCTCTGGTCAATAAGAATCTGCATTGTTGCCTGAACTTCATGGACACATCACCCTTGCTCAGCTCCTCTAAACCTCCTTCTGTGTTAAGGTTTTATTGGTCAGCCACAGTATGAAGAGTAAGTATGCAAATATAGAAAAATGTCATATATGATTGGGGAATCAGCAACATGAAAAGCAATAAGAAGAAAAAATTATAGTGTGGAGAAACCCAAAAACAGGAAAGAAAATGTTCCGGATGAAGTGCTAACAAAGAGTATAATTTATGTTTTTAAAGGACTGTGTCACAGCACTTCACTTACGCAGACACTGATGTCTTATTTCTAATAAACAATGTCGACAAGCAAATACTTCTTTTGTGGTACCTTAACTTTAACTGCTGTAGTAATACAGGAATACTATTTGGAAGAGGACTCTGGGTCTTAGAGCATAACCTGGCAAGTGTGGGGAAAGTGTTCCCTTTTGTGCGTCTTCTGAAAAACTGCTTCTGATAAAGGTCATACTGAGCTACCTAGGGAACTTTTTTTATCTACAAAAGAATCCTTTAAAATGTAACCATGGAGCTGTGTAAAAAATAAATCAAGCAAAAGAAGGTAAGAAACTATTGTTAACACTGAATTACTGTCTAATTATATGTTTTTAAACATTAGTTTGCAGCATGAACAATACAACTGAAGGTCTTCAAATAGTTGTGTGTTTGTAAGGGGCACACAAGCAGTTTTTCAGAGGCCCAAGCTATGAACAGTAGTTTCTCTCTTTTGTACTGTAATGAGTACTGAGAAAATTACCTTCAATAGCATCAGGTTCTTGGGTCAGGCTGTTAACCTCTTAGAACTTTTATTGTCTGTGTATTGCTATTACGTTCTACCACCTGTGTGCTCTTACAAGGTATTTTCTTTTTGACGAATCTGTCATTTGTTCGCAGTGTATTTTCTTCATAAAAAATGTTCTGCTTTTTACATTTCAAATTATTATATTTTATGGAAAAAATATTATAATTTTTACTCAGTTCTCCCACCTGGGTCTGTTGAATGAAAAGGCTTGTTACATTCACCAAGGATAACAATAAAAGCAATTACAACATAACAGATTATAATTTTTCAGGCTTCATCTTAAAGCTTTAATTTTCCTTTGGTCTTCATCCCAAACTTCATTTTCTAATAACTTTCACCATAGGAAGAAAAGAGCTTTAAGATTTGTCCTTAGCAGCAGGAATGAGTGCTAATCAGCTATAAATTAGTTCTAGTCATTCACAAACATTTAGAGTAGGCTCATTATGTGGAAAGTAATCATGAAATAGCTAGTCTTCTTGCAGAATTTAATTTCTCTAGCAGAAACTAATATGGATGATAGGTCAGAAAAAGCTGAGATAGTGTACTGTACGAAATATTAGGATATTTTTTCTCCTTTTAAGATTTTAAGATCTAACTGTCTAAGATGCAAGACTAGAGATAGTTTAGGGTGCATGAATTCTCCCATGATTCAGGTTGAAACAGAGAACTACTACTCCCCCTGAACTGCCACAAGTCCATGGGGCCAGATGGGATCCACCCAAGGGTGCTGAAGGAGCTGGCGGATGTGATTGTCGAGCTGCTTTCCATCACCTATGATGAGTCATGGTCAACTGGAGAAGTCCCAGATGACTGGAGGCTTCCTAATGCAATGCCCATCCATACGAAGGGTTGTAAGGAGGATCCGGGGAACTACAGGCCTGTCAGCCGGCTCTCGGTGCCAGGGAAGGTGATGGAGCAGGTCATCTTGAGGACAATCACGTGCCATGTCCGTGACAACCAGGGGATCAGGCCCAGCCAGCATGGGTTAGTGAAAGGCAAGTCCTGCCTGACCAACCTCATCTCCTTCTATGACCAGGTGACCCGCCCGGTGGATGAGGGAAAGGCTGTTGATGGAGTCTACCTAGACTTCAGCAAAGCCTTTGACATGGTCTCCCACAGCATTCTCCTGAAGAAACTGGCGGCCCATGGTCTGGACACGTACACTCTTCGCTGGGTTCATAAATGACTGGATGGCCGGGCCCAGAGAGTGGTGGTGAATGGAGTGAAATCCAACTGGCGACCCGTTGTGAGAGGTGTTCCCCAGGGGTCGGTGCTGGGGCCCATCCTCTTCAACATCTTTGTTGATGATTTGGATGAGGGAATTGAGTGCACCCTCAGTAAGTCTGCAAACGACACCAAGCTGGGGGTAAGTGTCGATCTGCCGCAGGGTAGGATGGCTCTGCAGAGGGACC
>VWZZ01007192.1:119049-131506 GCA_013399095.1 Psophia crepitans | reverse complement strand
CCTCCGTTTTTTTTAAGTGTTACTGGTTTTCTATTCCTGCTCTGGAAACTGTTTTTCTGCAAGCCTTCCGTAACTACAGCTAACTTTACAGACACCATGAGGCAAGCATACGTATTATAATAAAGGATTTACAATTTTATTGTGACACAAGGTAGAATGGTTTGGTGATTTTTTTCTGTCAACTGCTGGATCTAGTAGATCTTCACTACAACAGTTTCTAAAATTAAATCACTCTAGTCATTCCTAGAGTAAGGTAATGCTACTCTTTCTTGTATGTGCTTACACTAATTCATCCATGTGTGTAATAGGAAGCAAAAGGGCCAAGAAGAGGGTGGAATGTTCTAAAACAAGACTGTTGATAGCCATGACTTGCAGATCTGAATGCCAGTATTTTGATGCAGTCTTCTGGGCTAGGCACTGTGGCATGCAAAGAAAAGGATTCTTCTGCTGAATCTGTCTCCTTAGTAGTTCTGTAGGGATTGTGTAGGTTCATTGCATCATTGCAAAGACATGAAAAAATCAGATTAGTTCTATGTGTGAGTGGTTTCTCAGCTACAACATTGGAGAGGTTTCAAATACACCTGTTAAAATATTTGTATTCTCACAGGTGCAGAAATATGCATTTGTAAACACTACATTAACTTGTGTTTTGCACAGACATATTGTCTTTTGTCCCTTAACCCCAACGAATTTTACAAATGTTAATGACTCGTGTGAAGTTAGTATTCATCATAGCTGCCTCGGCATGAGCCATGTGCCTGTCCATGAGCCAAAGTATGCAGTCTGTGATGTAATCATCATCTTTGACAAAGGATTGCTTACAACATCCTGTAAGCAATGTCCTCCTGTGGGGTGCTCTGAAATAGTGGAATCCATGTTTGTATGTTTGAAGCGTTACCCCAAGAGTTCACAGGCACAAAATTATTCATCTCGCTTCGTTCTTTTCTGCCCTAGCCATGTAACAGCATTCTGCCAAGTATTGCAGCTCTGGAAAGCCATGCTCATGCCCTTCCAGGAGGGAAGCTATCTTCAGTGAGTTCACAGCCTGCTGGAACAAGCAGAAGAGGCATTTCCGTGTGATGACTAAGATGAATACTCCTAATACTAGGTGTTTGTGGGAGACAGTAAAAAGAGTAGAGAACTTTGCTTGAGCCAGAGAAGATTTTTATTTCACACTGCTTTTAGTCCAAGTTTCAATTTTTTGAAGACGCAGCAGTACAAGTCAGGAATTTTTGGGTTCCTTGAAACTGTTTTCCAATTAGAGAATGCCTCCTTCATCTGATTTTATTAGAGGCACAGCTTATTCCGCAGCCAGGAGAGGCCAGGAGAGAACCGTATGATCTGCCAAAGCCTTGTCTTGCCTAATGATGAGAGAGCAAGATGATGTCTTCATGTGAACTTCACTGACAAAAGGACCTGCCCTTAGGTGTTCTAAATATTTGAGGGATGGAAAATCTTGTCTGAAATACATGGTGAGGTGTTTGTTCCATGTTCTAGATACAGATGTCTTAGTGCTGTTTAATTCTGCTAGACTGGCCACTTGAGTTGAGCATTTCAGTATCTTTAGTTATTCTTCACAGCATAGTGTAGTGTTCTCTTCTGATTTGCAATAAGTTTAGAGAGAAGTGACATCCTTCATGAGTGTTTGCTTTGTATGATGTTTGTGGCTTTTTGGCTTGTAGTTTAAAAATTTTCCTGTGCTGTTTTTATACTATTTTTATAGTTAATTGTTTTTTATTCACTTCATAAGAACAAAAAACAGTCCAATCAGACTACCAGTAGAGGACACGTTTAACAATAAATTGATTGTCTACCAACCAAATGAACCACTCCAAGGCAAGACAAGAAGCCACGGTACGTATCAATTGATGCAATTTATAGCATCATATAGCATATGTAGTACTATATATAGCATAATATAGTACTTAAAATATTATGGCATTGGCTGCATACAAATATTACACTGTAAAAGGGCAAATTAAATAATTTGTACACTCTGAAGCCTGTAGATAACAACAGGACTAATGAAGGATCATTCTTTTACTCATGCTAGCAGTCCCAGCAAAGTCAAAGGCTATCAGGAATATCTGAAGCCTGCTGAAACCTCTTTGAACTGAGACCTCTCACTCCCAACTGACCAGTGACCATTTGATGCCATCCTATTGTCTCTGCAGGCCAGCCTCAAGAAGTGGGAGTTGGAGTGACTCAACTCTTTTGTGCTTTTTTTCCTTTTTGTCAAAAAATCCATGGCTGTGTGTGAGAGTGTGGGACAGTATTAGCCCTCCATTTCCCCTGAGGGCTTTGGAGTCACCGTCAAGCAGGGAAAGAGCTAGGAAATACAATGTGTATCCAAGAACCAGGCACCTACATTGCAGCATAAAGCCCACAGCTTTATTGGCGTTATCTTTTACATAAAATGGCAGTGAATTGTTCAGGAATGCAAATCTCTTACTATTATTATTTTTTATTATTATCGTTATAATTACTATTATTGAATGACACTTCCTCTCTGAAGAATGGTTCTTTCTTAGCCAATAACAAAAGCTAGTCACTTTTTGAGTACACATCACATGACACATCTCCATCAAGCAGTGTCCTACTTACCCAGCTGTGCTCTGCCAGAGAGTATTGTTAGGTATCTATTTGCCTCAGCTTCTGACATGAACTTTTAATGATGATTTTTTTTTCTGTTTGTCCTTGTGATGACCTGAAAACATGAGGAGAGATTAAACCCCAGCTAGTGTATAAGGACTGGATAAAAAAATAGTAAAAACACGTTTTGTGCTCCAATTTGGATGCAGTCTGGCAAATCATGGTGTTTTGGGGATTAGTATTCTAACCTATACATAGGTTATGCGTGTTCAGAGATAAAAAATGTTTGTTAATTTTAAGTACAGCTAATTTTAGATGATTTCTTATCTGTTGAGATCTAGCAGCATTTCCAATGCTGGCCAAGTATAAATTATAAAGAAAAAACCTTGTTGTCTAACTGGCAAAGACATCCTACCCCTGCCTACCGTGAGATCGGAGGAGGACATTCTGATGGCAGAGAAATGAGTGAGGATGCCATTCATGGGACTAGGTCTGTCTGCAAGACCAGGAATGTTTTGGCGTGTGCTTTGCTAATGCCAAACAAAGTGCAAACTTTATCTGAACTCCGGAGTCTGCCTGAGCCTAGGAGGACCAAGGTCCTTGCAGTTGGGGCAGGAAGGAGTGTCTGGACAAACATGCCTCAGTCTGACCACCAGCAGATACCTAGAGTTTGTCTCTTCATAAATTATACGTGGGTGCTGTGAGCTGAAGCTACAGCCAGGCTGCAGCCAGCTAAGGAGTCAGAAACGGGTTATGGACTGCCGCACCTAGACCTACTGGTCTGCTGCTGGAGTTTGTCATTTGCTTCTATAGACTGGGGAATTCACCCCACAAATGCAGTATCCTGGGTCTTATCTGGGACATGTCTTGGATACCTCTTTTAAAATTCCCAGAATCCATGGAGTGGGCATGGCCCTTGTGTAATAAGCGTAAGCTCTGTTGCTGTCACAGTACAATTCAGGCACAGATTATGTACTCAGGGAAACCCACTCGGGGGATGCGCAAATACCCGCTTCCTTACCGCTTGTGTGACTGCAGTAATGTCTCAGGAACGGGCTCCTCACAAACAGGTTTGTGGAGAGGAATTTTACTGGCAGATTTATGCATGGCAAAGAAAATTGTGAAGGCCACATGTTCAGAAGAGACCAAATGTTTAGAACCTAACTGTGTGCAAGGAAGAGCAAACTGAACAGCATGGGAAAGAAATGAGGAAATTCCAGAGTGATTAAAATATTGAAAATTACCCCCCTGATACTAACAGAAGAAAGTCCAAAGAAATTAACATGAAAAGAGAGTTGAAACCTGTATACTTTACCCACTAGGAGGCACAGTGTTTGCATACTAGAATTTAAAGATGTTATTCAGAATGCCGAAGTGTACTTATGTTTTTCTCAGAACACAGCAGAAGCAAATTAAGAATGATGAAATAGGTTAATAAAAAAAGGATTAAAAAAACCTCTAAAGTTCACATGAAGGGCCTAATTTCTTCCCTATTAAAACATAAAGAGACACATTCCCATTAAGTTCAGTGGGAGTAGTATACTGAGCCTGAGTGGGGTCCTTAGTGCATGGTAAAATCTGCATGCATGCAAAATGTACTTAAAAAAGCAGACAATTTACCTTCTATTTTACTTCTACATCTAAAAGAAAAGTAGGCAGAATAACCCCCTCCATCTGGGCTGTTTCTCCAGAAATAAAGACCAAGTTACTTTTTATCTTCTAAAGTGCTGCAGTTAGTGCTAGCAGCCCAGCCCCAAGTCACCGATGAATAAAAAGTGAGTGGATGGGTGCCTGTGGTCTTTGCTCAGGGAGAACCTTGCTGACAGCACCATCGCTGCAGGACGGCATCCTCCTTTTGGAGCGCGTGCAAAATGCCGTTTGCAACATACAGCGTGTGGTTGTTAGCCATGGGGCTGAGCCTTCTGCATTTCCTGTGTCAGCTTCTCAGTGCTTGTAAAGAATTGATGCTCTGGCTGGTCTCAGCATTCCTTTAGTGAGTCTTCAAAAACCACATCAGCTCAAAGGGGAAATGGGAGAAAGGCCTGTGTGGGAACTGCAAAAAGTCTGTGTGGCTGCATCCAACACTTAATGCTATGGGCATTTCTGAGCCACCGTGTCCGGAGGAGCACCTTGCCCTGAACGTGATGCCATGTCTGGGTGAGATCTTTCCTCCTTCTCCTGGGTCATTGTTGGGAAGGCAGCCTGACTGCACAGAATGACAGGGGTAAGAGGCATGCTTTGATTAGTCCATAATTTGTCACTCTGGAGACAGCAAGGTGGCAGGGGAGGCTGTGATGCTTGCTTGTCTGACAGTCCTTTGAAATAACTGGGCAAAGCTGATTCTGAGGTTTGCAGTTAAAGGCAGGTTGACACTCAGCACTTGTGCAGAGGTGCTGAAGAGGAAAGGTTGTATCTCCTTGGAGACCATACCAGGGCTGCAACCGCAGGTATCCAAGAACATGAGTGTGTGCAGCTGAGGCTGCAGGAAACTTCCTGTCCACCTCATCCATGCAGGACCAGGATCTTGGAGAGAGTGCCAAGGACATAAGCTCCCAGACAACAGCTCTTGCAGATGTATGGCCACAAAAGGGGGGATATTCTGACCTGCTGTTGAGGACATTTCAATACATGTGCTGTCCAGGGATTCTGGGGAGCTCAAGGAGGATAGTGTTTGCTGACTATGTGTCTTTTCCCCTAGAAATAGGGCAGCTCTTCACAATTTCTAGGCTCAATCTGACATAACCTGTTGACACAAACTGGTTCTCCTTCTCCTCTCTAGAAATGATTTTCTGAACAGGTTCAGTGTTTTGGTTTATTTTGTGTTGTGGTCTGTGGCTTCGTGGGTCTTTGGCTTGGCAGCTGCTGTGACTTGATCACTACTTGTCCCGCAGCACACAGTCATCTTTTTGTTGCTCTACTTTTGTGATATTCACATGCTCTCCACTGTCTTCTGTGCAAGCCTTTGACTTTTTTGGATAGGGATTGGGTTTTATTGTGTTTGCAGAGCATCTCATACGGGTCCCTGATTGATGCCTTGGGTACCACTACAGAGCAATGACAGTATTGACAATACTAGTGAACTCCCAAGAAATAGCAATATTCAAAAAAGGAAAACAGCAATAAGCTGTTCTTAAAGCATGAAGGAGAGAGCAACAAAGCGAGGGAGTCAAGTCGCATCAAGCCCAAAGACGGCTTTCCCAAGGTGATGCCTGGGAACCTGAGTACCGCCTACCTGGTACTCGCTGCAAGCTAGAATATGTCAAAGATTAAAAGAGGCTGTCCTGGCAACAAAGTGTGTTTCTGGTCCCACCTCTGGCAGCTGCGATTTGCTCCAGATCAGGGTCATGCTGCCCTCTCTCAGCTCCAGGCAGTTTGTTTCCCCTCTCCTTCACTGTGAGGCTGGATTTTACCTGAGGATCCTGAAAAGCACCCGCAAGGAGCTGTCTGCTCCGTGAGCGGGCTCACCGCCCTCTCCAGGGGACGTGAGCCTGTTTCCCAGGGCTGTAACTACCAGCCGTGCTCGGAGCACCTGGTTCGCCTTCCTTTCCGCGAGCAGTTCTCCCCGTTACTGCACGTCCCCGACGTGCACGGCGATCCGTGCAGTGCACTAGAGAGGCGAGAGGGGCGGGGGAGTGCAGTGCGTGTGCGGGGCAACGCGGGGAAGCCGCTTCGCCATTCGTCCCCGGCGGAGCTCTGAGGGGGGAAACTCATTTGCCTGCAACGCCTCCAGCCCAGCGGGGCCGGGCGCGGGTCGGCGGGGGAGCTCCGGGGATTGGGGGTGGGCCGCACCCGGGAGAGGCGGCGGCGGCGGCGGGGCCCGCCCTGCTCACCTGGGCAGTCTGCGCCGGAGCGCCGGTCCCGCTCCCTTCCGCTCCTCGGAGGATGAACGGGCCGGAGAGGAAGGTAAGGGGAAGCCGGGCGGGTCGTGGGGCGGTGGTGGGTGGGGGGTATCCCGAGGGGCTCCCCCCTGCTCCGGAGCGCCCAGAGCCGGGGCGCAGCGGCGTCGGGTGCTGACACTCGGCAGGTGATCTCCCCTCCGGGCGGCACCCCGCGGGCGGGTGGGGATGTGCCGCCGGCTGGTGCTGCCAAAGCGCCCGCCTGAGCCCGCTCGAGGCGGCTTACCCGCCGGGAGCTGCGCTCGGCAGTGCCCGGGGCCGAAGGCTTCCTCCGAATGCAGTGACTGCCGGGGGCGGGGGGGATTTGCTGCGCAGACAGGCAAATAGTCCCGCAGAAGAATAAACCAAGGGAGAAGAATCGTGTTATTAAAATAATAACGAGCAAAGAACCAGCTTCTTGTGATGAAACGACTACTGAAGTCTTTAGGGGACTTTTCGATGCCGGTAGGAGAGCTGCAGCTGCTGTCCTTAACCTCCAGTGCTGTGAAGTACTTGATTCAGTCCTAATCAAAGGCAAACCAAAGAGTTTGGTGGAGGGAAGTCTCAGCCGTTTAAATGTGATGTGATCACTGTTGCCCTAGAGAATTTGCTTATAAAGAGCAGTATCTGGCCACCGTCCTGCCAGAAGTTGAGCCCCTTCAAGGGGAGTAATGCTGACACACAATGCTGCTGCTGGTGGCTGAAGCCTGTGTATTTCTATATGTTACTCTTCAAAGCCATTGGGAAAGGGTTGCTGTGCCCCTCCAGAACACGCTGATATGAAGGACAGTGGCAAGTTGGCCCATTCTAGGGAAAACAGCCGCAGGTGTCTGTCCTCAGGAGGAAATCTATATCCCTGGGGCAGCTCATCACCCACCAGCAGTGAGGAGCAGAAGTCCAGGACTGCATCTTCTTCTGACCCTAGGGAGAGAGAAACAGCTGCAGACAGAGAAAGGCAAGGACTGAGGCTCTTCCTTGCACACAGAGGGGTGGAGGAAGGCCCCTGCCCCTCCATGTGCTCTCAGCACGATCTGTGCCCTGCAGCACTGGCAGCAGCACACACTGCTAGCAGAAAGGGCATCAGAGTTCCTTCTTCAGCTCTGCTCGCCTGGGCGAGTGGGCAAACAGGCTTCTTTGTGACTCAGTTTCCCCACTTGCAAAATATCCACAGTGCAAAGTATTTTATGAATTTCTGGGGAAAACTGGGATAGCTGGGATTGTCTAAGTCAGTCAAAATCTGACTGTAAAAGAAGGTTAAAGTCAGGTTTTGAGGTATGGCTAGCAAGAAATCCCAATAAACCCATTCTGTCTGAGCAATACCTACCTGTATCTTACTGTAGGGTGTTGCTACTCAGGAATTGTTATTCACAAAATGCACAGAATTTATGCAAACACAGTGTAAAAAATCCACGGTAAATCAAAACACAGTTTTGCTACAATGAATGATTTTTCAAAATGATGAAAGGAGTTTTGGGCAGGGAAAAAGAGAATAGGTCTTGATTTTGCTTTTGGTTGAATTGGAGAAAGGTCATTGCTTTCAATGAAGTTACTCTTGATTACATTGGTGACAGAGTTACCGGATTTGTGGACTGAAAAATACATTCTGTTCTTCCTTGGGCAAAAGAAATAACCTTCACCTCTTGTATTTAATATCTTTCTATTTTCTAAGTGCCATCATTGCTTGTACTGTTGATGAGTAAAAGCACAAGGTCAGCATTTGATATTCTGTTACAGATTGTCAAATTACTATTGAGTTGGGGGGGGTGGTTCTAACAAAATAGATGTATACAGAAAAGAGTTGTATTCTAGGTGCCATGATTATTATTTTCCTCATATCTATTTTAAGTTAAAAACACAGCACATAGGTTAATTTAAATAATTTTAGGTATTTACCTTGCTCTAGTCTGGGTATGCAGCATGTTAGTTTTTACTGTAGTTTAGAAATCTGTTGGACCAATATGAAAGGACTGAGAAGCTGTTGAGCCTCCTAAGAGCCTAGTAATTTTTTTTTTTTTTTTTTGTATGGGCTTATTTATACATTCTTAAACTGGTTTTACAGTAAGTGAACCATGAATAGAGGTAACTGTCTTCAGTAGCTGGTTGTCAAGTACCAGATTTTAAAGTCCCTGTAAAATGTGACCTCTGAAGTAGTATATTCTTACTGCAATGAAGAGGGATTTACAGATGTTACTTCCAATAATGCCAACATAAACTTACCAATCTACTCATAGCACAGAGTCTTAATATTGAGGTCAGAGGGAAGTCTATGACTGGCTTTGGAAGGGATATAAAGTTTGGAGGAGTGTATTTTCTTCATTGTGGAGGGATTTGCAGATGTAAACACCATAGAGAATGTATATCCATTGCTTTTTACTGGAAAAAAAAGACAAGACACTTCAGGGTTTCACTGACAGCTCCCTAAATCAATCATATGCTTAAATCTATCATGCTGAAATTAGCTGTGTGTAAGAAATAGGTTTCCTGTGAGCATAAAATTTGTCAGGATTTATACGGTTGCAACTAAACCCAGTGAAGGCTCTTTAGTAGTTTATCAGGGAGTGCAGTGATAGGACTGCCCCTCGCTGGCAGTGTTCAAGGCCAGGTTGGATGAGGCTCTGGGCAACTTGGTCTAGTGGAGGGTGTCCCTGTCAATGGCAACAGGATTGGAACTAGATGGTCTTTGAGGTCCTTTCCAACCCAAACCATTCTACGGTTCTGTGAAAAAACGGTGCATGTGAGTATCTTCCAGTGGTCGGATGTACTGGCTTAATTCTTGGGCCATACTAAATATGCATTTCTGAGGGCAGAGTCTGCTTCAGCACATTAACTGTCCCTCCTATAAGTCCCTGGTTTAATTAATATGTGCTGCTCACAGTAAAACCTTCCCCTTTAGGACATCAGTCAGGGCAGACCACAGCAACACACTTGGAGGAGCATGACTTAAGCATGTCATAAGAGGTACAAGTGTTCATACATGTGTTTTAAATATTTGCTTTCCCCCCCGTCCAATAAATCCGTGGTTGTCTTCTCACAGGCAAGATGCAGGAAGAGTACCAATGTTGGGAAAAGGAATCTTTAACTTTACATTTCTTCACTTGCTATTTCAGCAGCACAGTCATCCTTCTCTGCCCCACTTCAGCCTCTGCTCACACTAATCATCACTTGCTTGCTCCATCTCTCTAAGTTCCTTCTCAGCACCAGGCATATGAGGACAGGCTGAGAGAGCTGCGACTGCTCAGCCTGGAGAAGAGAAGACTCGTGGAGGATCTCATCAATTTATAAGAATACCTGAAGGGAGGGTGCCAAGAAAATGGAGCCAGGCTCTTTTCAGTGGTGCCCCGTGACAGGACCAGAGGCAATGGGCACAATCTGAAACATGGGAGGTTCCCTCTGAACATCAGGAGGGAACTGTGAAGGTGGCTGAGCACTGTCACAGTTTACTCAAAGGGGTGGTGGAGTCTTAATCCTTGGAAATACTCTAAAAACATCTAGATATGACCATACTGAGGAATCAGCTCTAGGTGGCCCTTCTTGAGTGGTGGAGCTGGACCAAATGACCCTTCCAATCTCAATCATCCCATGATTCTGTGATTCTGCTGCCAGACAAAGCATTAAGTTACTTTCCCATTTTTCTGTTTCTTTTCAGCAGTTCACCTAGGTCCCCATGCCGCAGCCTTCACTCCTATCAAGAGCTCTGGCACTTTGCACAGCCAGGCTCATCCTCTTCAGGGGTGATCCTTCCCTGTTACCCCAAAATCAACAGCACAGGGAGAGATACTTGAGACCTCCATTTAGCAAAGGTTCTCCTGAACTGTGACTTCTTATTCCTACAACTCATTCTCTGACACAACTCAAATGTTACACTTAAGTAAGAAGTATATGTACATGTGTAAGAATGGGCAGGTGCCTGCAATGCTGTCTGAAATAAATAGCAAAGTTGTCACAGAATTAAGCAATAACAGGGCAGAAACCCAAGTACTGGGATGTTAAGGAAAGCCAGGTATTGGCTGAGTGATGAAATAACTTATCACTGATGTTGATTCAGAAAAATTGACTGTGAATATCTAGCAACACAGTAACATGACATTTTCACCAAGTTCAGTTGCAAAGTCAAAATACAGTTTACGTTCACGTCCTGTATTAAAATTCTAGATGCTGTTGACACCTGGGATAGGTAAATTCTTATGAACAAAATCGCAAAACTAGCCAACAACTCTTAGAGGTCTTTTGGGGCAGCATCATTTACACCGATGTATGAGTTCTGAGTGGCATTCTTGAGCTTCTGGCTCTGCTGTAGATCTCAGGTGTTGTCTGGGGTGGGTAGCTCGAATCCCCAACTTTAGTTTCCCAACCATTAACAGAAAAGAAGAAGGACTTGAAAATACTGTGAGGAATAATGCAACTGGTTGCTCTTTTGTTATTAAATGCAGTTTTAGGACATGTTCATCTGCAACTAAGTGCATTGTGCTCTGGTAGACTGGAAGGTCTCATACAGAGCTTCAGCCTAAGCAGCAAGAAGAGCTGCATGGTTGGGTGACGAACCGTAGTCTGCTTCACTTCGCTCATACTGAGCCTGTGTTCAATGTGGTCCTTAAAGACAGTCATCAGCAGAGCGGTGTGGTAGCATGCAAACATGCAGCCTGTGCAAGATATTGGCACAACTTGGTTTGTGAACATTGACAACTAGTGGGGGAAAAATGCTTAGAAAAATTTGATTACTGGGGCCAACACAGACTCTCTCTGGTAACTGGAAAACCATAGTTTGTCAAATAGGTTGGTGATCTCAATTCAGATATCAGTAGATGAGTGAATGTCCATATTGCCATAATCACAATGACCCACGGCCTGGATGAGCAGAAATAGACGCCAAAGGCTCATAGAGTCTCTCTGAACTGAGGTGGTTTAGCTGTGAAGTCACCATTTCTGAATAAACTAGTCTCTAACCCATGAAAGCACTTCAGGAGTATCAGGAGCCAAAATAACACATCCAGAACACTTTGTCATTCAGCATCACAATCCTTGCACCAACTCTACTTCACATTTCTAGTGTTTTTACATCACTCACTGAAAACTAGGTGGAGAAACAGCGACCAAACATCAGATAACACTCCAAGGAGAAGAAAAGGTGTATACTGAAGTGTTTGTTGGTAACTGGGTGTCAGATAAAAGCTTTATTAGGCAGGCAGCATACTGCCTGGTGACATTACCAATTCTTGAAGGATTTATAACATTCCATTGAAAACAGAGAGATTTAAACAACAGTCTTCAAAGACTTAAACTCCACGTTTCGCTTTACACCTCATAGGTAGTTTCACTGAGGTCAATGAAACTCCTCAGTGTGGAAAGGTGTGTAAATCTCCACAGCGTTAAACATTTTGCTGGATTATCTCCCTGGGGACTGGAAACAGGGATTGACAGCTGTCAGACACACAGGCTAAAATAGCAGCTTGTGTCTTTGGGTATTGGTCTAATGGAAAAACAGCATTAAAAATGGTGAAACAATCCTGGCCTTTTTTCCTAACTTGCAGTGAGTGCTGTGCAGCTCCGAACTCCTCTCTGCAAGTCCCCTCAAACAATTGAGGTTTGCCCACCCATGGCTAAGCAAAGTAGTCACATTTTGATTGTCAGAGTAAGTAATTTTAACGTCTGGGGGAAAAAAGAAAAAAAAAAAAGAGAGTACTTGCCACAACGGGGAGGTGTGTGTCACGTTGTACGTACGGAAGGCTTGAAAGCCCCCTCTGCCAGGAGCGGGAGGGGGCTGCACCAGCGGTGATGCTTCTCCTCCTCCTCCGCCCACCCCTTCCACCCCCTGGCTAAAGCATCCGGCGGCCGCAGGCGCTTCGTAAGTCGCGGCCGAGGAGGGAAAGGGGCTTAGCGGGTCTGGGGTCCCTGGACGCAGGGCGGGCAGGCGGGCGACGGTGCCGGCGAGGCACCGCATAGGCGGGAGCGGCCGGGGCAGTGCCGCCGGCGGGGGGTGGCGCCGGGGCTGC
>VWZZ01007192.1:102836-119009 GCA_013399095.1 Psophia crepitans | reverse complement strand
GATGGGCTGCGCTCCCAGCATCCACGTCTCGCAGAGCGGCGTAATTTACTGCCGGGACTCGGACGAGTCCAATTCCCCCAACCAGACCACCACCGTCTCGCAGGGCACCGCCACCCTGCACGGTCTCTTCATCAAGACAGACGCGGCGGACTCCATCCCCTCCGTTCTCGCCTACCAGAGCCGGCAGCAGCCGCCGCCCTCCGCCAGCCCCCGCCGCAAGGAGCGCAGGGAGCCGGGCTCCTCCACCCGGGCCAGGACGCCCCGCTGCTGTGGCATAGAGGCGGAGACCCAGACTAGCAACGCCAGCGTCAAGGTAAACCACGGTCGCTCCGGAGGGNGGTCGCTCCGGAGGGGGTCCCCGGTGGGGCTGGCGTGGGTCCCCACCGGCCGCGGCGGAAGGAGGACGGAGCCAGAGCGTCCTCCGCCGGGGAGGGAGATGATGCTCGGGCAGGCGGGATGCAGCTGCGAGGACCGGTTGCCCTGGTGCCCACTGACTCACCGCAGCTGCGGCGGCCGGGCCGGGCCGGGCTGGCACTGCTGCGGGGGGGCCGACCCGGAGGACGCCTCTCCTGGACACCCCCCCCCCCAGGGGGCCAGAGCCGGCCGCCCCTCGGGCTCCCGCCGCCCCCCGGGTTCCGTCCGCCCCGCGCCCGCAGCCCTGGGGTGGCTGCGGGATGCCCCGGTTACAGCTAGGGGGAGAAAGAGTTTGTTTCGAGCTTTTTGGCTGATGGCAGGGAGTGGGCGTCTGGGAGAGGTGTTAGCAGTCCGGAATACCATCTTCCCCTGCTGAACTCTCAGCAGCAAAAGGTCCGTACTTGCCGTGGGCTTTCCTTCATCCTTCTTTCCTCCCCCTCACCCCGCGTATCTGGTTAAAAAGAGCTGTTGCTGCTAGGCGCGGATGCTGACCTGGGAACCGAGCGGCTGTGACTTGCGCACACAGGTAGATCCGCCCTGGTGGTGCGGGGCGCGGGGACACTCCCGGCAGGGGCTGTGTCTGCGGGTCCTCTCCCCGCGGGTCTGCAAGCTCTGGGTCCCCCGCTCAGTGGCTAAGGCGGGCACTGCCGCAACCTGCTCGGCAAGTTTGGCAGTTCAAAGACCTGACTGCTCTGCATATTGTTGTGGGTTGGTTTTTTTTTTAGTGTCAGAGTGGATTTTTCATTAATTTCCCTGAAAGTTTTCTAAGAATTAAATTTTGCAACAAATTGCCCTATTCCAAAGTTTATTATCAAAACAAATGGTGTCATGATCCCAGCTGCACCTTAGCTTACTTTTCTGTTCTGTTAATAAAGCAGGATATCATGTTATAAAGTAATTCCATGGGCTTCAATAGACCCTGGTTGGTTTTTTTTTAAAATATAATTAAGAAATTAAAATATTATACCATCTTTTTCTGTAATCTAAAAAATCCAGAAATCATCTAAGGAAGACATAAGTAAGAGAGGACATAAAAAACCCAAACAAACAAATTAAACAAAACAAAACCCCAAACCACACCACCACAACCCATAGCCTCTTTGTTTGTCCAAACGCTGAGAAACTTGCAGAATTGTCTGTGGTTACATTGACTGTTTCACTCATTCAGAAGCCCTGCATAGTCAGTGATAGGGACGAAGTCCTAGCAGGACTGGAGTGAAAAAACCCAAAGTTACATTTCCTGGGTTTTGGGATTTTGTTTTTACCTTTCAGAGTGGAATACTTAAGGCATAATATAATTTAGAAATAGAAATTCTTGCAAAATTTTTTGAGATTTGAAATAAAGTTTGGGGTTCTTTTAAGTGGTAATGTCATTTTCTGTTCTTATGAATTGTTTGTGATTTGTTATTACATCATGTGCTCTTATAAACAAATACACTTGTTGATTTTCTGGTTATTAAAAATGAATATTTCAGATGTTTTTGAACTTCATAATTGGCACTGTAATATTATTTTAGGTAGTTTCAGTACTTTTTATCATTTTTAGAATCCCGAGCACCTAAGGGAAACGATGGGCATATTTATTTAACAACTGCTTCGACAATATAGTAGAAATGTTTCCATTTCTTATAAAATATTTCACAGATCTTAATTCTTATATCATTTTTAAACTGAGTTAGAGGTTCTGTTCTTGCTGCTACTCCTGACACAATTTTCTACAGGTTAATGTTGTACTTTGGTATTTGTCTGACCCAAGAGAGGTTGGAATATTACAGAACTGTCATAAAGGCAAAGTAGCACTTGATACATGGCAGTCTATAAGAAATGGGAAAGTATGTAAATATGTTTCTCCAATAGTACATGATAACAATATTTCTTGCCATAGAAGTTCAAAGATGAAGAAAAATATTAGTTAGTTTGGCACAGAAAAAGCATATAGTAATACTACATGGTTTTAACTGCTGTGGTGCTTGGTTGAAATCTCATCTAACTGTATTTAGGGGATAAAACAGATAGGGGTCAAATAGATGTTAGCACTGTCATATATTAATATAATATTCCAGTTGTGTAACTATTCAACCCACTTAAACCATCCTGCTTCGTTTACCTTCACTTTCTGTTCTTTACTTGTTTACACAGTCAGGTATTGCAGTACTTACATTTGACCCTATCTTTATACAATGTTTAAAAACTCATCCATACCATAACATTAAACTGGAGTTAAAAGAAATCATCTTGTAATGATTTCAACCTGTTACAATTAAAATAAAGAATGAAAACCAATTCCATGTCACTCAAAATATATGACTTACCTAAACCTTACTTTTTAAGTCCACCTAATCTCTATTCATTGAGGTGAGGTCAGTGTTACAGAGACAATTTTTTTTGTTTGTTTTATTTTCTTCTCCTTTCCTTAATAAAACTTTCTGAATTGTTCAGAGCTTTCATACGTGTTGGTCGCATCCTGCTCACACTGGTTACGAGTAAAACGTTCAGCAGTTCTAGCGTGTGTGTGTTTCTTCGCAGATCTCAAAAGGTTGGTAACAACTATCTACAGGTCACCTGGCAAAGATTTAAGTGGACTTGTTAAGTATCATAAGATGCATCTGTGCCCTAATTTGGAATAAGGCCCACAGTTTCTGCTGCCCAGCCATACACTATGTTACTAAGATACTTGGACAGAAACACTGGAGTAAAAGCCAGACAATCCTTGCCCACATTCTCTCCATAATAAAACTGGACAGTATTAATATGTCAAACCCTAAATCGGCTTTATATAAAGATACAGGGCATTTATCATACATAACTGAAGCGTAACACTGACCATGAGATAATACTGAGTGGATAGTGGCTGCGTGACCTATTGCTCGACTATTGTTGGTTCTGGAGTGCAACAGCACAACATGTTTAGCAAGAAGTAAACAGCTTCTTGAACACTTCCTTGGGGATTTGAAAAGATAATAAAAGTTTATCTTATTTATGTTTACAGATACATATTTTTATTATGGCCAAGTGTTAAGCAAAAGCATGTGCTAGATGTGCTTTTCTTCAACATCTTGATACTTACACATCAGCCAAACTTAAAGACTATGAGAACAAACCAATTTTAAAGCTCTTGTTGCTAATATATAGCCTAGTGGGGGAAAAAAGCCCTCTGCAGTTTTGCACTGATTACTTTATCTCATTTTTCTTCTTGAAATGATAAGATCAGCAGGTGTACTGGTTTGGCTCTTCTTATGCTATGTTCTTTGTCGAAGAAAGAAACCTCTTTATGAACCTCTCTTGAAAGTCAGTCACGCTAGGAGCACATTTTGACAGTTTTCAGGCTTTTCTATAGCAAAATAATTATTAGAAGCAAAGCTCAGAAAAAAGAAGAAATACAATGGGACTGTATCTCCTACCAATGTTCTGTGTTAAATTCCAAGTTTGGAAGCATTGAGGAGAAGGATGTGCCCCAATATGTCAGGCATCTAGCTTTTATGACTTTTTTTTTTTTTTTTTTTTTTTAAATCTGGGGAAATAGAGAAAAGGATGAACCTGCCAAATACAAAGTGCTATGGAGACCAATGAGAAATCCAGGTATGAGAGAGTTGCATCAGGTCCCTGGGTCCTGGAGAAATGCAACTCTGAGCATTGCTTTGATTTCAAAGACAGTTCTCCTTAAAGCAATATCACATGTAAGAAAAGCCACTGTACTTCTTGCACCACTTGTTTTGTTTGAAGCATACTACTGTTTCACTGGCTGCTAGTACGTTCTGTGAAACATGGATGAAGGGTAAACTTGGAAAGTAAACCTCACAACTCTGTAACTTAGCGTGGTGAAGGTCCACTTCACAACTCTATAGACATCAGTGTCCTCTTGAACATACTCTGGGACTGCAAAGCTGGCAGAAAAAAATTTGGGCTGGCTGAAAGGTGTTGAACTATGTACAGAGCCTTTTGAATTTAGGCTGACTGTTCTCTGAGAGATGCTGACCTGAATTACTCTTAAAGAAAATTGCTAGTGGAGAAATGCTTTTCTTGGACTAAGCCCAGACTTCTTAAATGAATACACTAAAATGACTTCCATGAAGATTTGCTATTTCATATCTGACGTTTCCATTTCTCCTTCAAATGGTGCAGGTAAACTTCAGCAAGCACTGTAGTTGTGCTTTTAAGCAATGCTAGACAGGATAAGTGTTACAGAGTGGAGAAAACCACTTCTTCAGAAAATAATAAAGCACTTGGCAAAGGAGACGAAGCAGCCTGGTGTATTAAACTTACTTGCTATTGAGTCACACAACATTCTGGACTTCCAAAGATGTTGTCGGTGATACATTTTATATTTAATGATATAAATGCCTATACCCCCCGCCCTGTTTGTATAGGAAAAAAGAAGCATTGGAAGCTTGTAAAAGAACAATGAGCCTCAACCATTTCAGCATTGAAAGCCAATGGGCATCTCAGAACCCCTGCACCCCTCTAAGTCTTCCAGTAAAAAGTCATTTCGGAACATTTGCTTTCAGTGCCCAAAATCCCAAACAGTTTTAGGTAAGCTGAGTGTTAGTAGCATCCATTTTCTACTTTGTACCCTTTGCTACGCGCAAAATGAGACTCTGAGGTTTTACCTTCTGAGGAGCTTGATGTGGATTTTTTGACAGTTTCTAATACTCCATCATCATGCTGAATGCAGAACAGGGGCATTTCAAGTAAAACTGACATAACTGAGAAACATAATGCAAGCTGAGAAGTTGTGCCATATACCCTAGGGAATAGTGTATGCTCTTGGGATGCAGGAGATAGGTTTGGATTCCTGCAGGTGAGAATGCTTAATGATCATCAGGATGTGATACAGAAAATGGGCACATAGTTTCCCATTACTCTCCCTCAGGTGAGGAATAATCTAGTCATCTATCGTACTTTAAGTAGTGGTTTAGATAGAGTAATTGAGCAGGTTAGATTGTGAAACTAAACACCACATCTGCTCTGCGGGTAATCTAAAAGAGAGGCAGGGCTACCAAATGTCTCCTGTAGACGTTTCCTTTCAGCTTAAGTGCTCCCCTCTGTGCCTTGGATGTCTATCACATTGAGATGACAAGCTTTGTCTGCTTGCTGTAATGAGCGTTTAAGCACCAAACTCACAAAAATGTTTCCTGTTCCTGGTGGGGGTCCTTCTACGTCTCTGGGAATTTGTTATCTCAGACAGGTTGCTCTACCGCTTCTATATCCAGGGTTCCTAGCTCAGATAATTGTACCAGGCTGGACTGGACAGCATAGGCATTCCTGAAGTAAGGAGTAATGCAAGAGCATATTTTCAGTAACTTGGTAATATTCTGTGAATTAGTCCTGGATTTTGTGTAATTATACCCAATGCCTGTAGAAGTTAAAAGAAGTATTTTTCTAGATCCTTGTGATTGCTGAAATGCTGTGTGCTCATAGGTAAGCTTGTCAATTTACCGCAACCAGAGCTGCGGACATTAATAAGCATTAGTCCTATATACAAAAAAGAAGCAGAGGTGAGGGGTTTGTTTGTTGATTGTTTTGTTGTTTGTTTGTTTGTTCTATTAAAATCTTCAATGTGCAAGGCAGACATGCTATGTGTGTGACTACTGTATTCTCATTTTGGATTATCTGTGTACTCCTTCAAAAATGTTGTTGTAGAATCACAGAATGATTTGGGTTGGAAGGGACCTCAAAGATCATCTAGTTCCAACCCCGCTGTCATGAGCAGGGACACCCTCCACTAGACCAGGTTGCCCAGAGCCCCATCCAACCTGGCCTTGAATGCTTCCAGGGAGGGGGCTTGAAATTCCAATCCAGGAGAGTAAGCTTCGGTGAAAGTGTAAAGTAGTGGTGTGAAGGTGAACCAGAGATGGAAAAGAAACCATATTTTGTATTAAATTTTCCTCCTGCACTGCTGCCAGATCTCATGGTATTTACTTCCCATGTAGATCAATCTCTGCCTGTATTTCCTGTCTGCCTGTTGGTCACTCCTTTTATTTTTTTGAAAGATTCAGGGCTGTCTCAGTGATAGGGTTTTTCAGTGTAGCCGAAGTGAAAGATGCATGGTGCATATGAGATTTGTAGAATTGTCTTTAACATACATACAACTTTTCTAAAATTGCCTTCAGCAAAGGCTGTATGTACCTGTGTGGTTGCTAGGAAATATCATGTCAAGTGTTTTATGGTGTAGCAGATTTTAACTCTTTTGGGGGAGTGTTGTCATGGTAACCAAACCCAGTATTTTCTGGACTTCCAAATAAGTCAATGGTAGCAGGATTATGGTTTCATAAAATCAACAGTCACCTTTACTGATGTAAAGATAAATGTACAGAGCATTGTGGAATGTAGCATGTGTGTTTGAAGTGCATCATTTTGTGGCTGAGGGCATGAGCTTACAGTAACACCTGGCTCCTGATGACCTCTTGTGGAGTATTGTCTCCCTGTGGCCCAGTTTAGTAGGTGCATTTCTAGACCAGTAAGTCACTGGTCTTGCAGGGCAGCTACAGCTGACTCTCCCCTCGCTTCTCCGAGCTAGTCTTCTTTGGGACAGTTCTCACAGGCCATAAAGGATGATGAGCTCGTCCAGCTGGAACTCCCATGACTCCCCCAAAACTCTGGTGCTTTTGGCTTGTGAAGATTAAGTCACCTTTGCTTTTGTGTGAGGAAGAAGTCCTTCCTGGAGATACATTATTAATTCTGAGTGATATGGCACGCTGCACATCCTCCTGGAGGCAGTGTCTAGCACAGGTAACTTTCTTCACTTGAGAGGACCATTAGTCCTTCTGCTCATGAGCTTTCTTTTTCACTTGCAGGTCAACCACTTGTGCCAACCACTGCCCCAGCCTTCAGCATCTGATTATTTGTGAATGTCTTTCTCATCTGTATTTTTAGCTATAACAGAGGAAAATGTATTAGAGACATTCTGTTCCTTTGGATTACCTCTCACTCTGTGAATAGAGTTGCTCTGGAGAATTGCTTAAAAAAATCCCTGTATATCTCTACCCACTGATTTGGCCATCCAGTGCCAAACATTTCATATCTTGAATATAGAAAGGGTACAGCTTAAATTTATGCTGAGAAGCCCCTCAGCTGAATGGTGCTACTTTAGAATCAGTCTCAATTTTACCTCTTAATAATGGAAGTTACTCACTTTGAAAACACAGAACTAATTTTGATGTGGATTTACAATTCGTTGATCTCTTGCCTTGGATTCATATTGCATCTGATGACGCAGCTTGCTTTCTGAAAGGACGGGAACACTGGACCAATGTCAGTTGGTGTCATAGCGTGGAAGAGTGGAGCAGGACTGGGTCGCCTCGACTCCAGCACTCAGAATTCACGGAGAATGCAGCCAGCTGTGAGCATGTCTATAGATTGTATGAAATTGTGTTTAAATAAGAAATCCGGAGACGCAGCAGTTAGCTGAGAGACTACTAGGGTTAGTCATGTCCACTATGAGGTAAGGCAGTGAGCTGAAACAGGCAGAATGGAGTTTTGAAGCAATGTAGCTATTGGAAAACAGTTATTCAACAGCTATTTATAAGCCTAGGACAGACTGTGCTCACAGAGAGTTTGCACGTAGAGCTGTAACCTCTTAGATTTAATTATGATTTATTTGCTCGTATTTGGGTGGTGGGGTCTGATACCTTTCTCTTTTTGTGCATGTTTTAATGAAAAGAGCCATATATTTACCAGTGTCATACATTTTAGTGCTATAAAAAAATCAGCTTCATCAAATGTGGAATTGTGCACAAGGTTTCTGAAGTTAGCTTTGGAGCTGCTTCCAGCAGTCTGTTTTGCCTTTGCTCTTAGGTCAGCCATTTCGACACAGGGACAAAAAAAAGTTTTTCTTCGCAACCCTGTCCCCAGTTCAGAAGGTTGACTGAAGGCACTGTGAACACGAATCTTGTCAATGATCGCTGTGCTCCTAGGGTTACATTTAATAATCATGTCCATCTATGCAATGCAACTTCTCAAACCATTCTGCTAGATAAGCGCCAGAAATCTCGTTTAGAAAAGGGAAGGGAAAATGAGGCTTTAACTTCTGTGTGTTCATTTCCAAAGTGAATCAAATTCCTTTTGAACTCAGAGACCCTAGGGTATGTGGTAACATGGTGGCTAGGGTGTTTCCTGGAGATGAGACACCCAAGTTCAGTTCTCTGTTTTGAAATACTGTGAAGTGGTTCTCCCACATGCATCCCCTGCATCCTGGACTGTTAGCTGTCTGGGTTTCTCTTCCTCTTGGCTCTGAGATTGTTTCCCCAAAATCCATCCATTCCAGAGAGTCCTATCCTGTTGAATCACTACTTCCTCCTGTGATAAAGCAAGCTGTTTCCTAAATAGCTGCTTAATTATATTGGGAAATAACTCAAGCTTTCAGGAAAAGGTGGTATGTTCCATTCTCATGTGATAAATGCTTAGGGCTGTGTTTATGTGCCAGGCAGTGTTGTTAACTCATGGAAGAGGTGAGTAGCTGCCACATCAAACACCTTGCCATGACCTTGTTTCAAGCTGCTTCCCTTTGCCTCAGACAGCAAAGTGAGGGAGGCCAGGATAGCAAGACATCTCAAAAGCTGTGGTTTCTTACATTCTCGTGGACATGGTGCAATGGTCCTTTGACGTGATGCAATGGGCTGCAGTTGCTGGACAGCGTTCCGATCCCCATGGAGCCTGAAGGGCAGGCACAGTGCACTGGTGGAAACCTGAGAAATCTTTGACAATCTTTCTTCTGGAGGTTCTGACATAAAACAGGTGAGCTAGAGCACTATGAGGGTGCAGTGGATGGATGAAGTGAAGGTCTGGAACGGGCTAAGCAGAGTGAGATGTCATTGTTTAAGTAAAAAGAAAGTAATCAATCCAGTTTATGTTGAGGTGTTTGTGGAAAGAGCACCTGTTATGGGCTTGAGAAGGCTGGGACAGAGACGTAGGCCAAAGGAAGTGAGCATGTAGGACCGTGTGGGTAAAGAAGTTTTTTTGGGAAAAAAAATAGAAAAAAAAGATTTGTCTTGGTGGCACAGGATGATGATGACACTTGCAAGTCTTGAGGAGATGTGATGTCTGAATCTAGTGATTTCTGTCCAGATCTTACAGCTACACAGCAAAAATGCAGCTTGAAACTCAGGGTTAAGAAACTTTGTGGATTGTAACAATCATCTCGAACATGCTATTTCTGGAGTTTATTTGTGGTAGTCTTAATGAGTTCTAAAACAATTCAATCAAACATTGGTTTCACTGCAACAGGGTATGCATAGCTGTTGTTCTGTCTTACAAACTTGTAGTGACGTATTCACTGCTGCCTAAAGTCATGTAATAGTCTGCGCTTTCCTGTGGTGTTATTGCCCACCCCTTCACAACAGCAGGGGACTCCTCCTAAATCTGTGTAATTTAATATTTGAAAGCAGGAGAGAAGTATCTACTATTTGTCTAGACAAATTGAAGACTACTAACCAGCCTGTTTGCCAGTGCAAGCTCTATATTCTTGAAAGGAAAAAAGTGCTTAGCTTCAACCTTTTTTCTCCTTGTCTGGAGTACTGCTCCAGAAGAACCATGTTGGTTTGTTGTGCTGTCATGATAGTTGGGGGAAGAATGTTGGTAGTTAAATCGATGCTTTTACTATAAAACAAGAAAGGGAGCTTGCTGGGATGGTCTTGTTGTCCTGAAGAGAGTTTTGACAAAATGGGGAAAAGAAAACACGCAAAAAACAAAAACATAGTGAAACCCCCCCAAACAAACAAAAAACCCCCATCAAAACAAAACAAACAGAACACCAAACCAAAACAACAACAACCACAAACAAAAAAAACCCCAACAATAACAACAACAACAAAACACCAAGCAGAGCATAACAATCAAAACTGTTGTAATACGGACATACTTCTGGTACAACTTTGTGAAATGGCAGCATGCACTCCTATATTCCAGTCCAAATAGAGCATTTCCAGGAGAAGACTCACACAGTGTGTTAGCTCTGTGGGTCTGGTGCATGGGAACGAATTTAATGTTAATGACAGTTTTTTCTCTCAGCAGTGACTTTGTATAAATGTTGTCACTTTATTTAGTACAACAGTTTCTTCAGTGCATTCTGTCATTTTTGCTCATTTCAGTGTGACAGAGCTACCTTTTACTACTCTGGTCCTTCAGGTGGGCTTGGAGCGAGCAACAGAACTTGTTTGTGTGTCACACCATTAGTAAATTGAAAACCATGTCTTTGGTAGATATTACTAAAGACTAAAGCTCAAGAAAAGAGTTGTGCCAGTCTTACAAATATTATAGTTAAAATTTCATCATTTTAAGTCAGATTCTGCACATTCTGGTGTTGGGATACCAGACTTTTTATTTCAGGTATGAACCCAGATCTTTAACAAAGTGAAATATCACGATGTTGTCAATAACAGAAAAACTAGTGGGACTGATGAGTATTACTCTCAACCGGGAAGTGTGATGACATTTTATGACCTCTGGTAGGATCCTGCAGTGAGTTAGATCTATGTGCTGCTCTTGGGGGTTTGGGCCCTGATGAAAGCATGTGGAACAAAGCCTTGTATTTTAGTGTGTTCCTGGGTTTTGTCCTAATACCTACCATTTTGTCCCAACACCTGCTCAGAGAGTTCAGGAAGAAAAACTAGCAGGTGGTTAGAAACCCTCTGAAAAAATAGTTCAAACCAACAGTTTCAGACTTTGGTCTTACATTTGTTTGTTTCTTTCCTACCCTGTCAACTCAGGAGCTTCCTGTGTTGTCTGTTTGCAGATGCGCATTGACTAGAACAGTCAATGCACATACAGATCTTTTTTGACCCTCTGGCATTTTAGTGGTGTAGGGACCATCCGTACAGTTCAAAGAGTTTGGTAATGAATCATCTTCAAAGAAGGAAATCGTTTTCATGGTTTCCACCAGATTTATACAAGAGGCTATTTTTAGATCAATGATTTTTTCCCCCTTAGAGCTATGAGACATATGTGGCCTCGCCTTAGATTTGAAAAATCTGCTGCGCTGAAAGTAACTCCTTTAAGACCATCCTTTCATGTTCACTTTATTGTCATTTTTCATTTGATTGCAAATAGTCTGCAGATAGGTTAAAATTTAAAAGAGTTCTTTACTTCTGTAGCTCACACGTAAAGTCTTATCAGAGAACACTGCTTTCCTGCGTGGTTAACGCAGGTGGTTTTCCTGTGAAAAGATGATCCTTAATCACCATGCTCACACTTATTCTCTGGAGTCAGTACTTAATGGAATTTACCTATCCAAGTCTGAGATACATGTGGGTTTACAAACTGGTATTTTATGGTACGCAGACAGCTTTTGGCATATAGCACGTTAAACAGCAATTGAGTAAAGTATGTCAACATACCCTTGTTTTATTTGGGAACTCATTTAGTATGCTGCGCTGGATCTGCTGGAACAAAATGAAGGAAAATGGAGGCAAGTTGATCACAATTGCAAGGTGTTTTAGTTTGTGTTACTGATGTTGAAAATGGATACCAGACATACATGTTCATCTTTTGAATTTGTGCTGGAAAGCTACTCCTGCAAGATACTGTCGTCAAGAAGATTTAGGAGTATTTGAGTGGCAAAGAGCAGCAATGAACTTTTGTGCACTTCAGAAACTTTTAGGAGGGAGATCAGGTTAACTCTGATTGTGGACACACATTTTAAGAACATTTAACAGAGCTAGCTCTCTAACCAAACACCAGAACATGAAGAAGATAAATGTGATTATTTTTTAAGGTACTTACCATGAAGCATTCTGAACTTATTGTGTATCACTTCTTATCATTGATAGAAAAACAGCATTTTGTTTCAAAATCCAGTGAAAGAGCTTACAATACAAAACAGTATTCAATGATACAACAGTAAAAACTTTGTACATTTTTGCACTTACAGCCACAGTACAGAAATGTGTGATTCATACATGTAGTCTGATAAAAATGACCAAATTCAGAAGTCACGACTCCATATGTTAGGATGCAAATCTTGCTCCTGGAAAGACTCCACTGACATCAGCGAGCTAAAGATTTGGTCTTTTTCAGACAGGAAGATAACAATGGGCAAAAGGCTATTCAAATTTTCTGAAAATTTCCCCATATTTTATTTTTAATTCACTAAAAATAAATGATTGGGCCCTGATACCTCCTTTTCTGGTTAATGGGCTCTCAGGGACGAAAACAGCTGGCGGCATATCTCCCACACAACCCTTAGCTATTTTAGCTGCAGCTAGTAGTTGGTCTGAGCAGTGCTGCTTCTCCAAATGCCTCATTCATAACCCTTCCCAATAAGCATTCAACATTTCTTGATAAATAGAGAAGGTGATGGCATGGCATAGGTGCAACATACCACATTTGCATCACTTAGAGATGTTAGCAGTGCTTCTTGCTGCCACTCTCTTTTGTTGACCTGCCACTCTTTCTCTTACAGGATTTTTATTTTTCACTCATTCTTTCAGCATAGGACCACGGAAGAGGATAGTCTGCCTTCTTTGGATCATAGACAATCCGTTTGTATGTTTGCACGTATACTTGGTATATGCTTGTCTGCAGGTTGGGTGAGCCACCTTCTGGTATCTCCCCTCCAGTTTTGGTTGGTTTTGGTCAGAGGTGTTGCCACTGCTGAGAATGGGGTCAAAGTAGGATACATTTAAATGTGTGGACTTCTTGGTTCTTTTTGTTCACAGTTCACAGCCTGTGTCTACCAGCTGCCATGTCTCTTCATACACTCTTTAATGATCAGTTATGTTCTTCCTCACTCTGGAGGAGAGCAGTTCTATCTGTTTGCTATCAAAACTGATGAGTACCTGCCAACAGTAGGCATACCTTCTTTTCTGTTACCAATTTGTATGCCACAGCCAGGAAAGAATCATGTCAGAGCTGTGTGTACTTTCACTGTTGCCTATGACAGGATTAAGTATAAAACAGGAAAGATAGTCTTCTGTGCATCCTCTCTAAACTCCTTTCAAACTTCTGATACTTGTCTGCTCAGAAAGTTGCTTGGCAACTGACTTGTATGCTGATGGGAAGTTAGTGGGAATTGGATTTCTTGCTTATTTGGAAATGTCACTTCAATAAGAGAAATATTTCAAAGATAAAATTCTGGTAAAGTGTTTCAGGGCAATCACAACTTACTATAGTCAACCTCAGATTCAGTTTATAACTTGATAAAAATGTCCACCTGATTTACTGCTTCTTCCAGAGGCTTTATTTCTAATAAATGAAAATTTTGTGATGGCTGGGAGGTTCCAGCTGGAAAATTTCTGTCTGGCAATACTAACTTCAATATCTTCTCTGCATGCTGAAGTTGGGAGGTTCAAGACACATTACTATAGAGATACCCACAGTAGTTTTAAACCAACTTTAAATTACTAAAGCTTGAGGGTTAGTGATTGCAGCAACATCAGCTTTAAAACACACACTAGGAAGGTGAATATACGCTTCAGCAGCTGGCTGCGCTGACCAAGCCTAACTACAGCCCAACAATGTATGACTTTGATGTTGGAAGCATAAGACTCAGATCTCATAGTTCTTGCTGAGGTACAAGCAGCCTTGTACTAAGGGGCCTTATCAGAATAGCATAGCATAGCATGGAATAGAATCTTTAAGGTTGGAAAAGACCTTCAGGATCATCAAGTCCAACTGTCAACCCAACACCACCATGTCTACTAAACCACGTCACAAAGTGCCATGTCTACATGCTTTTTGAACGCCTCCAGGGATGTTGACTCTACCACGTCCCTGGGGAGCCTGTTCCAATGCCTGACTGCCCTTTCAGTGAAGTATTTTTTCCTAACATCCCACCTAAACCTCCCCTTTTGCAATTTGAGGCTGTTTCCTCTTGTCCTATCACTTGTTGCTTGGGAGAAGAGATTCACAGGTCTCAGGTGCCTAAACCCCTCAGTCGTGACCTATTGTAAAGGACAAGTAGGTGGCTTTGGACAACTGGATCAGATCTACAGAGGCCCAGTGGCTCCACAAATGGGATTAGAGTGCTTCCTGCTGCTTTTCCTCCTCATACGGTAACTGACTTGACTTTTTCAATTTTTGCAATGTTGTATTTTGTGTCTTTGGTAGAGGCTGCACTGTTAGATCAAAATTCAAGGTGAAAAATAAAATGAGTGATTATTTACTCTTCTCACCATCAGCCATAACATCACTGGAGTTGTTACAGATGAGGCTTCGCTGTCTGTGTTTAGTGCTCGCAGATGTGTTCAGCGAGCACATGTGGAAATGGAAAATAATTCCCTTTGAAGGAAAAGATGAAGTGGAGCGCTAAGGTGAAGAATTTAGCAAGCTATGTTTAAGTAAATAAGGTTTCTGACTTGGTTTGCATCTGAGTCCAAATCAGTCCAAAGAAGCCAAGCAAGGTTTGAAATTGGACTAGTAGACTGTTACTCTACCCGTGGCTGTTATGCTTCTTTTCACGGAGAACCTAATCATATGAGGAAGCCTATGAATGAAATGCTTACCTGATGTTACTGCCAGCAACAGAAAGGTAAAGTGAATGACAGTCAGTCGTGTGTGTTCTACTGCTTCATGCTGTACACATTTCTGCGATAAGTAACCGTCTCAGGTGGAAATGTCTGCGGTTACCTTTCAACAGCAGCACAGACCATTATTAAACCAGCCATCTTGAATAAGATAGACACTCTTGCAACTGTTTAGTTTTCTCAGAATTAGTCTTTACACTAGGACTCATTTACAAATCCTTGACAGATAGAGTGTATTTATTCCACTTACGTACACAATCGCAGCATCTTCACTAGTCTTTTAAGGATAATAAAACAAGTTGTGGTGGGTACCAGTGAAATTACTGTGTTCCTGGTATAACCTAGTTACATGAACCTGCATAAAATTTCATTGTAATTTATAACAAGCGTCTTATGCAACAAATAAAAGTAACTGGGATGCACGAAACACAGAAGAATAGTTTTTATTGCTGTGAACATAGGTAAGGTGTCTATTCTAACATCACATTTTCACTTTCTTTATCTAATAACATGATCGATAACTACAAAATCATAAGTTTTGTAACATATAGAAACAGGACGAACTTTTTCCTGATCTGATACAGGCAAAGTCAGTTTGAGACTTCTGTGTCCCAAGTTCTGAGATGGTCTGATGCCTTTAATGCTGTGGCTTTTGGTCCCTCGAGCTGACTGTCTGCCAAGAGAGCTCCTGCTTTGCGATGAGGACACCTGCGTCACCACAGAGGTTGTCTTCGTGTTGCCAAGTGGAACCGAGCTCCTAGCTGACTCCTCCTTGGCTGGAAGAATAGTTCCCAACCCAGAAATGAAGATCCCACCCTGGAGAAAAACGGGAACTGTATGTAGAGTTGCTTTCAGTCATCCTCTGAAAACTTTCAAATGTATGTTCTTTAGCTGGCTGATGGTAAGTGTTTTGAGGAGATCATATTTTACATGTGGTAAGAGTGACTGAATCCTTTAAAAATATTTCTGCATACATCATGATTGAAATTAAAATATTAGATTAGGGAATGACATTTTTAATTTATATTTTTAATGGGAGAGGATATTTGTTTGAACTGTTTTCATAAAGTGAAATATGTCAGTTAATGCAAATGTATTTCATTAGAACTTTTAAGGGAAGAATTGTATCTGCAAATATATGTACCTCTCTACTGGAAGCTGTGAGAGGAATTAAAACACTAGAAATGTCTAAAACATGAAATATTAAGCACTCAGACTTTTATGGAACTTTTTATGCAACTAATGAGCATTAGACTCTGTTATACAGTAAGGCAAGGAAGCCCCATGGCAAGCACAGGAGCCT